>PISW01006893.1:0-100095 GCA_004023785.1 Mungos mungo
CCTGCCAGGCCTGTCCTGTTAGACCTATGAATGCAAACATATGGTATCTATCCTTCTCTGCCTGACTTATTTCGCTTAGCATGACACCCTCAAGGTCCATCCACTTTCCTACAAATGGCCATATATCATTCTTTCTCATTGCCATATAGTACTCCATTATATATATATACCACATCTTCTTGATCCATTCATCAGTTGACTGACATTTAGGTTCTTTCCATGATTTGGCTATTGTAGAAAGTGCCGCTATGAACATTGGGGTACATGTGCCCCTTTGCATCAGCACTTCTGTATCCCTTGGGTAAATCCCTAGCAGTGCTATTGCTGGGTCATAGGGGAGTTCTATTGATAGTTTTTTGAGGAACCTCCACACTGTGTTCCAGAGCGGCTGCACCAGTTTACATTGCCACCAACAGTGTAGGAGGGTTTTTCTCACCCTGAATAAATCTAAAGTGGATTTGAAATGTCCATTAAGACTCTCTGAATTTTCTAATACAGTATTAATACAGTTATCTTATTAATAGAGTAAATTTAATATAGTAAATTTCTACATCCAAGACTGCTAGCAACCAATTCTAAAGCCCATACCAGCAAAAAGCAAATGTGCCATTCTGCAAAACACATACTTTGTTCATTTCTTACTTCTAGTCTAGTTCTGTTCTATAAAGCATTTAACATATTTTTTAAACCAATAAATTTTCTTTCTGTCATTTCATTCTCTCAGTTTCATTCAATAAACATGTACAGATTGCATACTATGCACCAGGCACATGTTTCCAGACTTCCAGACAAGAGTCTTGTTTATCTGTTAACAAACACATTAGCAATCACATTAACAATGCCGCAAGTGAGTACAATGCTTTGTGGCTCATGAACACTTTCATATAAGAATCATCTGCTACCAACAAAACCCCTTTAATCTTACAGTAGAGCAATAGCAGAGTGGTTGTTATGACTCCCTCAAGGTCACTCCAAGTACACAGTAGAGTCGCACGTGATACTAGGTTGTCTAGCTCCAAACCCAAATCTCTGCTGCAACACATGGCCTCTCATTCAGCTCCTTTATTAATGTGGAGAATGGAAAGAGGAATATGTTGTGTCCGATACTGCTTTCATGGCAGCACTGTGCATGAGATCCAGACTGTTCAGCAGTGCAGCCCAGGTGAACGTGAGTTTCCATGTGATTATATCAGAGCTGATACAAGCTTACAATGAGTCTACATTCTCTTCTAATAGCTCAGTTAATAGATGACTGCTGAAAATTTCTGTTAAAGCATCACACAGCCAGAAATAAAATTGTAAATTAAAAGCTTTACATAATGTTCACTAGAGCCTGGCAATTTTGTCATTATAAAAATTATTTTTGTCATTATGTTCTAATTTATGAAGAAAAGGATTTTCTCTTAATTTTATCGGTTTCTCAGCAACTGAGAATTTAATGGAAATATTAACATGCCGGCTTATGTAGTTTCCTCCATGAAGTAAAAGCCCAACAGTAAGAGTAGGACCGTATTTCTCCAACTGTAGGGCCATTATCCAGAGGCAAATTTTGTCAGCTCCACAGCAACCTCCCCAGACACCATCCCAGAGAAAACACAGGCTCAGCTCTCCTCTTCACCCTGTATCTTTTCATTCCCAGGCATGAGATTTAAAAAAAAAGCAAATAGTTCACCCAAACCTGGTGTCATTTGAGTTTTGAAAACCAAACTAGCAAACTAGATGATCTCTTCTAAACCCATCTATTAGTCCAAGAATAAAGCACTAACTATATGAATATCAAACAGTACTCACACCTCAGAGGATGTTACAACTGCAGATGCCAAAAGGGGTGACCCCCAGAAATCCCAGAAACACTTGGGTGCCTTGTTATAAATCCCTTGGATGTCTTGCTGGGCAGATTCCTGGACCCAAACCCAGATGTACTAAGTCAGAATTTTTGGAGTGAAGCTTAGAAATCTGTATTTCTAACACACTTCCTTGGATGATTCTGATGTCCATCCCCATTTGGGAACCTGGGAACATTCTAGAAATGAAAATTCTCAGGTCCTGCCCCAGACCTACTAAATCAGAGACTCTCAGGATGGGGCCACAGAAATCTGCGTTTTGTTTGTTTGTTAATGTTTATTTTTGAGAGGAAGGGGGGAGGAGCAGAGAGAGAGAATGCCAAGCAAGTAGAGCCTGATCAGAGGCTTGAACTCACAAAGTGTGAGATCATGACCTGAGCTGAAATCAAGAGTTAGACGCTTAACCAACTGAGCCACCCATGACCCAAGAAATCTGTGTTCTGTCAAGTCCTCCAGATGGTTTTGATGCATGGTGAAGTCTGAGAACCAGTGATTTCAATAAGAGAGAGAATAAATTTCAATTTAAAAAACCCAACCATATACTGAGACCCTCCTAAGTGAACTCCCTGGGTTAGTTGCTTCAGGGAAAAAAGGGCAGCTCACTTTGCACTATATCATTTTTTAAATGCCTATTTCTTCAAACATCTATGGAGAATTTATTCTGTGCTAAACACTGTGTTAGAGGCTTCTTAGGAAAAAGGTATTAGAAAGATATAGTTCCTGGACTCAAGGAGCTTATAATCTACTAAGATAAAATTTTTCTGTCAAGGGCCAGAGAACTACTGGGTTCTGTTACTATAAAAGTAGCCAGAGATAATACGTAAATGAATGCAATTGGCTGCATTCCAATAAAACTTCATTTATAGATACTAGCACTTGAATTTCATATAGTTTTCACATGTCATGAAAAATCATTCATCTTTAGAGTTTTTTTCCAACAATTTAGAAAATATAAAAACAATTCTTGAGGCCTTACAAAAACCAGTGGGGGCCAAAATTGTCTTGTGGGTAGTGCCTCACTCTACAGTAAAGCCTGTAAGACAGTAACAAAACCTGAGGATTTAAGTCTCTGTGATATTGATAGAAATTGAAAAGTCAAGAGAAAGAGAAGGAAAAATGATGAATTCTGTCTTAGTCTTTTCTGTCATTTTGTATCCTATTGTTTTCCTAAAAAGTATCACATGCTTTTTCTTACACTTCTCTATAGCATAAATATATCTGTCACTTAAGTAAATCCATTTAATCTTCTCATCCAAACCATATCTTAGGAAAATAATATGATGCCAATAAGGGTTCTTTATGTCTTTCTCTACAGGTCCAATTTTATCCATGCATGTGGATAGGAAGCCAAGATTTTAAACATTATAAAGGCAGAACATCTTTGATGAAACATGCACTGTATCTCCCTTTCAAGTACTAGGAGGTGGAGATTGGCTACCATTTACACAACATTTAGTCGGCCTTGAAAACTGCCAGCTTATGTTGTCTACTACAGGCTCCAAGGCTCCAATTTTTTAGAGAATCATAATTAACTTGGACTTTTTGTTTGTTTGTTTTCAATCTCAGATTTGTATAGTTAAGTGCTAATTATCCAGTTTCTAAAGCTTAATACTCACAGAAGTATAAATTCTGACAGAACAAGTTACATGCAAATCTATGATATCAGTTCCCAAATTTGAATCATTGAGTGTATTAAACCAGAATCTCATGGGTGCAACACCCAGAACTGGTACTTTTAACACGTTTTCTGGTATCCTTGATGCCCAGCCAAGTCTCAGAAGCACTCTCTACCTTACAGTGGCCAGAAAGCAGAACGAAAGACTTGAGTGGCTCCGGCCAGGACATGCTACCAGATGGTCATACCTAGGAAGTGTCATAGCACCATTTTGCTGGGTCATGGAGGAAACACCTTCATTTTCAGATGGATCTTAAATTCTAAGACATTTATCACAACAAAAGGAGAAATAAAACCCAAACCTCCCATCATTCAGAGTAAGCCAAGCAAATCATGAGTTGGCAGATTTAGAGAACATTCAAGCCAGAGACAAATAAAAGCTGCAGAGTACACTGTGTTCCACCCAGTCTTCATATCCGGCCATCCCACCCACTAATCATGTTTCTTCTGTTCATAAAGTCAAACGAGGAATCCTGGAGCTTATGCTAGAAAATCACTGCATGCCTCAACCCCATCTTCCACCACTGTCCATTCACATACACCATGGTTCTCATCTTTTTAGTTCAGGGTTACTGACCCTGTACTTACTCTAATTGGGTGGTACCTCCTTCTACTCTCAAGATTCCCCAAATCAACATCCTGGCTTTTTGTCCATCAGTCTTGCCGCATTACTTTTGACTCTATTACTTCCTTTGTTTTGGGTGAAAACTTCTGTTCTAGCACTTGTTTCTATAGAAATTCCGGCTGGGGTAAGAGAGATACAGGACTTTGGACATATGAGAGCTAAGCTTTCTTAATTAGAAAAAAAAAAGGGGGGGGGGGACTCGCTAACTATTGAAGAACGACATGCAAGATATAGAGAAATCTCTGAGATTAATATGAGCACATTTCAGCTCTTCAGATTTCAAGCCTGAAGAACTATGAGGGCATATTGGCGAATTTCAGAGAACCATGCTGACAAAAGCAGGAGGTGAGACAGACTGGGTCAACCAAAGGCAGGAGGATGGTCTGCCAACTCTCTAGGGAGTTTATATCTTCTTTCATCTGAAATTATGCTTAAATTAACTAGAAAGTCCCACTTCTCAGTCCATCAGTTCAGGAATTCTCAAGGAAGTCTATGACTGTACAGACTTCTGTAGGTACTATACTTTAAGATTGAAAAACTGGACAAGGGATCAGACATGGAGTTTTAAGTTCCTATCAAAACTCTGATGCAGCAGCATGGACTCTAAGGTGGATGCTGCTGCTTCAGAAGGTACCTTGACAAGTGTCCCTCCTGTCTTGCTGCTAAGTGTATCACAGGCATCAGCAGTCCTACTTCCCATCAGGGACAGAGGATTTAGTTGGGGGCCAACTCAGCTAGACTATTTCAATCAGCCAAGGCCAAAAAATATGCTAAGAAATTTTGGGTTGGGTGGGTGGTCAATCAGTTGGGCATCTGACTTCAGCTCAGGTCATGATCTCACAGCTTGTGGGTTCGAGCCCCACATCAGGTTCTGTGCTGACAGCTCAGAGCCTGAAGCCTGCTTCAGATTCTCTCTCTCTCACACTGCCCCTTCACAGCTCACGCTCTGTCTCTCTCTCTCTCTGTTCCTTTCTCTCAAGAATAAATAAATATAATAAATGAGTGTTGTTTAAAAAAAAGACATTTTAATGGCATAAAAAGTATATTATCAGTGCTGCTGTCACCCCAGGAAGGCAAGAAAAGCTGAGCAGGAGACAAGTTTGTCAATTAGCATATCCTCCCACCTAACTTAGTGATAAAATTTCTGTGAATAAGTGGTTGCTCCTCTTGACCTCAAGCCCCGCACCCCCTCACAGTCTATGCTCGCCCTGCATCATATCTCCATATCACCTGTGCCTCACCCTACTCTCCACCTACTCTATGTTTATGCAGCATACGTAGATGCTTCATGCGGCAAAATCACCAGGCAGGGTACCCACATGCTCAGGGGCCGGATCTTGGCTGTGCTTTAAAAAGAAAGCACTATGATTGAAATAATTCACAATCTAGCACCAAATACTACTATGTTTAAACAATTAGGGAGTGAAAGTTGACTGCCAGTTTTATGTCAGCAAACCCTTTTTCCAAAAGAGGTTAAGACTTTCCCTGGACCTTTATGAAACGTATGGGCAGGAATCAAAATGGAATACCTATGGATTAAGTAAACAAAGTATGCTTGTGTGTCTGTCCCAAAATTCTGAGATGTCACGTTTGATTAGCTAATGACAGTGGCATTGCCCAATATGCCTGAGAACCTTTATTAATAAATAAATACAAGGGAAGAAAAAAATGCTTAAAAAGAAGCAAAGTGAGCTCAGTAATTTATCTAATGTTAGGCTGTATTCCCCAAGTCCTGTTTCATAATGTTTTTCCTGGGTACACAAAGAAATTGCCTTCCCAGCTTTAGTTGGAGCCATGTGACTCGTTCTAGCCAAGAGATGTGTGCAATGTGTCTCTTTCTGGCTAAAATACTTAAGGGCTGGTGGAGCTGAATGATTATTTGATAATATTAGGAAATTGTGTCATCTTTTAGGTGTGATAATCATATTTTGATGATGCTTTTAGAGAGAATCCATCCATGTCTTTTAAAGGTACATATTTAAACATTTACAGAGAAAATTCCTGGGATCATTTTCAAAATTCCCCAGTAAGAAGAGTAGATATGGTGAGTAGGGATACAATTGAAGCAAAACTAAACTAATAATTGTCTACATAACTGAAATCTATTAACCCAAGTTTTTAAAAGATGAGCTGGTTTAAGACCCTCTTCCTTTACCTTTCTACAAAAGTGATCCGAAAGCCACCTATTTCAGAAGTAAAGCTTTAGGATAATACTATAGGGTGAAATTTCAGGTCACTGCATAGAGGATAGTTGCCCTGATGACCTAAAGCAGACCTTTTGTGAACAAGATAGAAATCTTTATGTGGTAAGCCACTGAGATTTCAGAGTTGCTTGATACCTCAGTGTGGTAGTGTAGTCTAGCCTAACCTAATTAATAATAGTAAGAATTGATTGTGAATATGGGTTAGCCTGGAATAGCCTCTATGGTATGGAGCTAGCCAAAGAAGTTATTTATAGGCTAGCTAACTGAATAAGAAACTAGTAGGAATTTGAGAAGGAACACAGAGGAGGAAACTGAGGATAAGAAGGAAAAGCCAGGCAACACAGTACAGGCAAGAGATTTTCAGGAAAAAAAAATCAACAAGAAGTCACCTGTGGCAAGGGTGGCTAAAGAACTTTTTTTTAAAATGGCAACATGTAACAGATTGGATAATCTAAAAAGAAATGAATAAATTCCTAAAAATGTAAAACTAACCAAGACTACATCATGAAGAGAAAATGTGGAAAGATCAAATAATGAGTAAGAAGACTGAGTCAGCACTCAAAAATCTCCCAACAAAGAAAAGCCCAGGACCAGATGGCTTCATAGTGAAGTCTATCAAACGTTTAAAGAATTAATATCAATCCTTCTTAAACTTTTCCAAAAAATCGAAGAGAAGAAAACACTCCCAAATTCATTTTACAAGGTCAGGATTATCCTGATATTAATAAGGACACTGCAAGAAAACTACCAATATCCCTAAAGAACATAGATTTTTAAAATCCTCAACAAAATACTAGCAAACTGAAAGGACTGTCCAATAGCACACTGAACGTACTATGGGATGCAAGGATGAGCTGACACACAAATATTAATAAGAGTGATACACTACAATAATGAACAGAATAAAGATGAAATTCAGATGACCATTTTAATAGATATAAAAAAAGTATTTGACAAAACTCAGCATCCTTTTATGATAAAATTGTCAACAAATTAGATATGGAAGGAATTTACCTCAACATAATAAAGGCCATATATGACAAGCCCACAGCTAATATCTTCTAGCAATTCCACTTCTGGTTATACATCTGAGGGAAATAAAATCAGTATCTCAAAAACATATCTGCACTCCCATGTTGATTACAGCATTATTCACAATAAGCCAACACATGGAAACAACCTAAGTGTCCATCAGAGGATGAATGGATAAAAAAGATGTATATCTATAGATAGATAGATAGATATAGATATATATATACACAGCAAAATATTATTCATTCATTTAAAAAAGAAGGAAATTGTGCCATGTGCATGGATGAGCCTGAAGACATCTAAGGGAAATAAGCCAGACAAAGACAAATACTGTATGATCTAACATACATGTGGAATTTTTTTTAAAGTCAAACTCTTAGAAACAGAGTAGAATGGGGTTACTAGAGGTTATCAGGAACTAGGCAAGGGGTAAAGTGAAAAGATGTTGGTCAAAGGATACAAACTTTCAGTTTTCCTTTTTCTTATTGAGGGAGGGAGGGAGGGAGGGAGAGAGAAGAGGGAGGATGAGTGGAGGAGGGTCAGAGAGAGAGGGAGACAGAGGATCCAAAGTAGGCTCTGTGCAGATAGTAGAGAACCTAGCATGGGGCTCAAAAATCACAAACCATGAGACGACCTGAGCTGAGGTCGAACACTTAATCAACTGAGATACCCAGGCACCCCAAACTTTCAGTTCTAAGATAAATAGGTTCTGGGGATCTAATAATATACAGCATAGTGACTGTAGTGAATAATATTTAATTTGCTAAGAGCATAGATCTTAAGTGTTTACACCACACACACACACACACAAAAACTATGTCAGGTGATGGATGTGTAAATTAGCTTGACTGTGGTAATTATTCACAATGTATATATATAAAATCATCACACTGTACACTTTAAATACATATAAGTTTTTGGTCAATTATATCTCAGTGAAGCTGGGGGAAAAAAAAACACTGTAGGTCTACTCTGGATTCAGCAACATACAACCTGCTGGAGACATACAGGAAGGCGTGGTCCCAGCCCTCAAGGACCTCACATCAAAGGGAAGAAGAATGACTAGCAAATAATGTCTAGCGCAATAAAAGGCAATGCTGGAGTCCAGCTCCAACAGGTCCAGGGTTCCCCTAAAGGATGGACGGTGTCGGCGAGAAAAAAGTGAGAGAGCCTCAGGTTTCTTTCTGATCACCAGGCATCTCTGGCAGGCATCTCTGCCCTCTGGCAGGCATCACTGCCCTGTCTGGTTCTCAGACTTTATTTGTGGTGAAAGGTACAAGGACCAGAAAGAGCAGTAAATGATTTCTCATAGATAATTTTTACAATTTTCCAGGACATGGGTTCTGCAGAAGTTACAATTCTAGTAGTAATGATTGTCATAAAAAACATAGCTACAGGCACTCAGGTTGCCATAGGTTTGTTTTTTTTTTTTTACAAAACCTCAGGTTTAGCCTTAAGGAAGTGACCTTTAACCAAGAAGCAAGGAGCATTGTTTAGTAAAGGTCAGTCTTTTATGAGTAAGGGTCATTAGGCTGTTTATAATTCTAAGAGAAAGTTCCCAGAAAAACAGGATTCTCAGGAGACATAATGCCTGCTCTCACAGTCCCAAAGATGATTGATACATTTTATTACAGTAGTGACTTTTACAAAGGCGTTCAGGCCCAGAAGATAATCAGTTATCAGTTCATTGCTTAGGGGAAAAATATATGTTGCATTAGGGTGTATCTAGTTTACTCATCTTTTCCCTGACCAGGTGCAATCATGCCTCAGGGACAGGGCAGGGGGACAGGCCGCTCCTGAGAGTAATCAGCAAAGCACTCTGAGGTTTGGTGCCCAAGCAGAAATGAAAGTTTCAAGAGGGTAGATTTTGGGAGCTGTCTGGGGGCAAGAGACCATGCAAGCTTGCCGTACCCTCACCAGGAATGTTCACTCTACCAGTAAGTTTACATAGCTCCCAACAAGGTAAGAAAGTACAGAGTATTAGGACATCAAACATAACAAACACTGGGGGTAAGAAAGTTCAGGCAAGAAGTCCTAAAAGCCAGATAGAAGCAGTAGAATCCAAAGATAAAGCAAAGTGCATTCCAGGAAAAGGAAGAAGCTTGTGAAAAAGCTCTGAGCCAAATAGAACTTGGTATATCTGAAGAACTGAGAGTAATTTAGAATGGAGAGTGCTTACTGTTAAACAAGAACAAGGGAGGTGTCAAGAGATGAGGCAAAAAGTTCAGCAAGAGCCAGATCCTAATCATATGCCTTACCAAGGACTATTAGCCTCCACTGTAAAGGTTACAGGAAACAACTAACTATTTTAAGATAATTATAAAGATCAAGTACCAGCCATGCAGAGAATGGATCTGAAGAGGTGTAAAACTGGAGGCACGGAGACTGGTAAGGAAGCTATTTGCAGTAACCCAGGTTACTGAACTATGATGGGAGCTTTAACTAAAGTGGTAGCACTGGGGATAGAGATAAATGGTCAAATTTTGGAGAAACTGAATGATCAAAACCACAGGCCCTGGTGACTGTGTGACTGTGATAGGTGAAGGGAAACAGTAGACAAAATGATTACCAAGTGTTTTAACATGGACAACTAGTAAAAGGACTGAACTTCCAGGGAGCTTCTATAGGCAAGAGAAAGTTGTTCAGAGACTGCACTTACTCCTTATAGGTTGCTAATACATGGGCAATCAAAATGCAATGTCTCCCTTATCCTATAACTTTTAATTACAGTTTTCTACACAACTTGAAAGTAAACACATTTACGATTCCATGTCATATCTCTCAATTGATCAGCACGCTCTATTCACTACAGGTTGGAAAAGTTATTGATCAAACACACAGAAGTGCTGACAGCCTACAATTGCCCACTTGAGATAAAACAGATTAAAGGGTTCTTGTCACTAGCATATTTGAATAATGGTCCCCGATTATAATGGTTCTCTGTGTGATTTGACAGGCCAACTGATCAAAATTAAGAAGTCAAGTTCTTAAAGGCATCCAAACTTCGGGGAACATTAACTATTTCTCAGCCATGATGTTAGGTCTTTTTCAGCAGGGTTTAGGTGGCTGATCTTGAGAATATCTCATTCATACGAAACGTGGTAAGTCACCAGTCTAGTTTGACATTAGGGCATCACAAAGACCCCACTGGGCTAACATTATCTCTTACTGGACTAAGATAGAATTTTCTCTGCTTAGAAGCCTAGGGTTTTATTCTCTGGAGAGGTCTCTGAACTGCAGGAGACCAGGCACATACCCCAACACTAACCTTAACACTAACCAGAACCCTAAACTATAAACCCCAAACACCTAACCCTAACTCTAACTATATCCTTCACCTAAAACCTAAACATTGATCTGAGAAAAAAGAAACAGGAAGATATGGTGGGTATATATATTTATATAAATATTTTATTTATATTCTTAAAAAAAGTATGAAGTATTGGCATCTGCAACAATATGAATGGAGCCAGAGAGTTTAACACTAAACAAAATAAGTTTGTCAGAGAAAGACAAATATATGACTTTGCTCACGTGTGGAATTTAGGAAACAAAACAATCAAGCATAGGGAAAAAGTAAGAGAGACAGGCAAACAATGAAACAGACTCTTAACTATAGTATACCTGAAACTAATATTGCACTGTATGATAACTGGAATTTAAATAAAAACTTTAAAGTTTAAAAAACAGAATTTTTTCTGCTTAATTTAAAGTCTTAGCATTAATTTAGAAATTAGAATGCTCAGACTTCACAGCCAAAATTTATATAACTGGTTTGGCTTTGCTAAGTGACCAAGAACAAGTCACTGACCTCTCTGAAACTAAGTTTACTCATATGTTAACGTGGACAATTTGTCTATCCTATCTACCATGCAAGGTAGGAAATCACTCTACCATTGCATACTTTTTAATCACTGACAAATTCTCATAAGTATTATTGCCACTACTATTATTTCAATCCTTTTGTTTAAGTAATATGGTGGCAGGGATTATTCCAGAGCTAGTATATAAATGCATTTAAGATGAAGATGATGGACAGATGAGTTGGGGGTGGCAAGCACTCTGCCTTTTTACATAAGCATACCACAATGTCTTGGGGGTTTTTTCTCCTCAGTTTAGTTAAAGCAAAAGAGAGAAACTTCTAGGACAGACTGAAAAGCAAATGACCTCTTAGCTAAATTTAAAAAAAGAGAGAATCCAAAAGAGAAGGAAACTCAGAGAAAAACTTGTAAGAAGAGATTATGAAAAAGGAAAATATAAGAGCAAATGTCAACAAGTTATATAGAACAAAAATAGTATTTTTGAAAATCCAACTTTTACTGGTAGGGCAACTACTAAAGGGGCAGGAAGCTAGACAAAACATCCATTGTCTGAAAACCGCTTATGTGACTGAAAAGCAATTTACTCCCAAAACTTTAAAAGAAGAAATAATTTTTTAAATTTATTTTTGAGAGAGAGAGACAGTGTGAGCAAGGGATGGTCAGACAGAGAGGGAGACACAGAATCTGAAGACAGGCTCCAGGCTCTGAGCTAGCTGTCAACACAGAGCCTGATGCGGGGTTCAAACCCACGAACTGTGAGATCATGACCTGAGCTTAAGTTGAATGCATAACCGACTGAGCCACCTAGGCACCCCATGAAGAAATAATTTTTATCCAAACAAGGATACAATTAAAAACTATATGAAATCTATAAGTTCTATAAAAACAGTCAAGCATCAGAGGAGACCATTAGGAGTAGAACTGACATCAAGAACGAAGAATCTGTGACATTGAAAAGACAATAACAGAACAAATGAAAGCACATCAAGGGTATGCAGTCAATGACAAAGAAAGAAATCTACAAACCAGGGAAAAAACAGGATAACCAATTTGAGAATAATCAATGTACCAAAGGAAATAAAAATGCAAATGAAGTGGAATTTTACTTAGGGAATAAATTAAAGATAAATCAAATTATAATACAGGTATCTTGACCAAATATGAAAAGCCAGTTGGAAACAGCCTTCACTGAAATATACCTAGGAACCTACTTGTTACATTTTTAAAGTCTGAAACATATGAACAAAAAAAAATATGAGGCTTTGAGTAGAAAGGCATAAAAGAAGATGAAGATGTGATTAATGGGATATTTTTATTGCACTCTATGGATTGGGTAACCTGAGTGTAGATACTTGGATAAACTCCTATGGAAAAGTCGAAGGTCAAATTTCTTCCAGAGCCCCCTCCTAAGGAGTATTTTTACTTTTATAACTTGTATATGTCTGGATTCTTAGGAGTTGAGGGAAAGGCCTACTAAATGAATGACCTGATTTATTAATTTTGCCTTGAGATCTACCAAAAAAAAAAAAAAGGGAAGATTTTTCTTTCAGGCCACCAGATGAGAAGTCATACATAACACAAGCCCTCAGGCAGCTAAGATGGCACAGTTTGGAGAACAGTAAGTTGGAAATCAAAGGAGTGTAGAACAACCACTTCCTTACTGATGGTAGAACATATGATAGAAGTCATTGTTTGGTGAGTTGAGAGCACTCTGATGGGGAGGATTACTCTTGTTCTCACCTAACTATCTGTTTGACCATATTAATTTTCTAGAGATTGGTGGACTCAAAAAATAGGCTCCATTTTACTATAAAGGTTAAGAATGCCCTGATGCTCAACCTTGAGGCACAAGGCAGGCTTCAAGGGACATCAATCCAAAGCTAAGGGAAAAGAAGACATTCTAAAAGAACAGAATCCAACAAAGATCATTTTTCTCTTTGAAGACAAAAGATAGCTTTTGAAAATGAAAGTAAAACTTCAAAAACCTGGGGAAAAAAATCAATGAAAATACTCCAGTGAGAAGAATATAATGACAGATAACTATTAAGAACCAGTGGATGGCAAAATTAATAAAAGGAATCATTAGAAATACCAAGCAAAAGAGTTAATTAGATCACATTTTGAGATGCACATAATATAAATAATATTTTATAAAGTGTTGCAGGCTATGCCAATGGAAACGCCAGCATAGAATTTAGATTTAATTTCACATCCAAAACAAAACTCAAGGTTAACTTATTTAATTCAAGTGTATATTAAAAGTAATGATGTTACATGTGCCAAAAAGTATTGTTGTTAAAAATATGCAATCAGATTGGTAGATAATCTTTTCAATTGGAAATAAAAAGTTTAAAATCAGGTATCAGACAATATGGCAGCAGAGTAGAAGGACTCTATAGGCTCATCTTGTCCCATGAACACAACTATATAACTATCAAGTCATTCTAAATACCCTAGAAATCAACCTGAAGACTGACAGAACAAAGTCCACAACTAAAGGGAGAGACGAAGCCACAACTTCTTGATATTGGTTCAGGTTGTGATTTCACAGTTGTGAGATCGAGCCCCACATTGGGGTCCCCACTGAGTGTGGAGCCTGCTTGGGATTTTCTCTCCCTGTCTGTCTGCTCCCCACCATACCCATGCTCTCTCTCTCTCCCTCAAAATAAATAAATAAACAAGTATTATTTTCATAAAAAGAAGAAGGGAAGAGGGGGGCGAAAATTTGAGAAAATAATAGCTGAAAACTTCCCTAATATGTGGAAGGAAACAGATACCAGATCCAGGAGGCATAGAGGATCCCATAAAAATTTCCAAAAAGGGGGGAAGGGCCAACCCCAAGACATACTGTAACTAAGTTTGCCAAATATAGTGATAAAGAAAAAACTTTTAAAGCAGCAGATAAAAAGAAGTCCTTTACTTACAAGGGAAGATCACAAGGCTAGCTGCAGATTTCTAAACAGAAACTTGGCAAGTCAAAAAGGAGTGGCATCAATGTCTCAATGTGCTGAATGGGAAAAATCAGCTAAGAATACTCTACCCAGCAAGGCTATCCTTCAGAATAGGAGAGTTAGAGTTTCCCAAACAAAAACTAAAGGAGTTTGTGACCACTACACCAGTCCTGCAAGAAATTTTGAAGGGGACTCTTTGAGTGGAAAACAAAGATCAAAAGGAAGGATCAAAAGAGAAGAAAGGAATACAGGAGAGAAAAAAAAAAGAAACAGAGAAAATCTTCAAAAACAATAACAAAACAAGTAATAAAATGGCACTAAACACATATCTATCAATAATTACCCTGAATGTAAATGAACTAAATGCTCCAATCTATAGATACAGGATGTCAGAATGGATGAAATACAAGACACATCTATATCTTGCCTAAAAAAGACTCATTTTAGACCTAAAGACATGTGCAGTTTGAAAGTGGGGTGATTGAGAAACATTTTTCATGCTCACACTCTCTCTCTCTTAAAAATAAACACTTAAAATTAAAAAAAAAATAATGCCCACAAAGGAACTAATTGATAATAATATGATAATAGTAGGGAACTTTAACACTCCACTTATATCAATGGACGGATCAACTAAAGAGAAAATCAACAAGGAAACAATGGCTTTGAATGACACCCTGGACCAGATGGACTTAAGAGATATAGTCAGAATGGTACATGCTAAAATAGAAGAATACACATTCTTTTCAAGTGCACATGGGATGTTCTCCAGAATAGATCACATAATAGGTAGCAAATCAGAATTTAACAAATACAAAAAGACTGAGATCATACCATCCATATTTTCTGACCACAATGCTATGAAAGTTCAAGTAAGCCACACAAAAAAAAATTAGAAATACTGCAAATACATTGAGGTTAAACGACATGCTACTTAACAATGAATAGGTCAACCAGGAAATCAAAGAAGAACTTAGAAAAATACATGGAAAGAGATGAAAATACAATGTTCCAAAGCCTTTGGGATGTAACAAAAGCAGTCCTAAGAGGAAATATATAGCAATACAGGCCTACCTTAAGAAACAAGAAAACTCTCAAATACAAAACCTAACCTTACATCTAAAGGAGCTAGAAGAAGAACAACAAACAAAGCCAAAAGCCAGTAGAAGGAAGGAAACAATAAAGTTAGAGCAGAAAGAAATTATACAGAAACTAAAAAAAAAAAAAAAAAAAAAACAAAAACAAACCACAGAACAGATCAATGAAACAGGAGCTTGTTCTTTGAAAAAAGTAATTAAATTGATAAACCTCTAGTCAGACTTATCAAAAACAAAAGACATAAGTTCCCAAATAAGTAAGATCACTAATGAGAGAGGAGAAATAAAAACCAACACCACAGAAATAAAATAATTATAAGAGAACATCATGAAAAACTATATGCCCACAAATTGGACAAATTGGAAGAAATTGATAAATTCCTAGAAACATATAAACTACCAAAATTTAAACAGGAAGGAATAGAAAATTTGAATAGGTTGATAACCAGCAAAGAAATTGAATCAGTAATCAAAAATCTCCCAACAAACAAAATCCAGGGCCAGATGGCTTCACAGATGAATTCTACCAAACACTGACGCAAATGCTAATACCTATTCTCAAACTATTCCAAAACATAAAAAAAGGAAGGAAAACATCTAAATTCATTCTGAGTTCAGCATTATCCTGATACCAAAATCCGATTAAGACTCCACTAAAAATGAGAACTACAGGCCAATGCCCCTGTTGAACATGGATGCAAAAATTCTCAATAAAATAGTAGCAACCCAAATCCAACAGTACATTAAAAGAATCATTCACCACGATCATGATTTATTACTGCAAGGGTGCAAGGGTGGATCAATATTTGCAAATCAATCAATAAACAGAAGAAAGGATAAGAACTATATGATCATTTCAATAGATGCTGAAAAAGCATTTGACAAAGTACAACACACATTCATCACAAAAACCTTCAATAAAGTAGGGTTAGAGGGAATATACCTCAAGATAATAAAGGTCATATATGAAAAACCCACAGTTAATATCCTCATTTGGTAAAATCTGAGATTTTCTTCTATGGTTAGGAACAAGACAGGGATGTCCACTCTCACCACTGTTGTTTAACATAATGCTGGAAGCTGAAAATCCTAGCTTCAGCAATCAGATAACAAAAAGAAATAAAATGCATCCAAATTGTCAAGAAAAAAGTCAAACTTTCACTATTTTCAGATGACATGATACTCTACATAGAAAACCAGAAAGATTCCACCAAAGAATTCTAGAATGCTAGAATTGATAGATGAATTCAGTAAAGTCTCAGGATACAAAATCAATGTACATAAATTTGTTGCATTTCTATACACTTATAATGAAGCAGAAGAAAGAGAAATTAAGGAATCAAGCCCATTTATAATTGCACTCCAAACCATAAGAGGTCTAGGAATAAACCTAACAAAAGTGGTAAAAGACTTGTACTCTAAAAACTACAAAACACTGAGGAAAGAAATTGAAGAGGACACAAAGAAATGGAAAGGCGCTCCATGTTTAAGGATCAGAAAAAATATTAAAATATCTATATTACCCAAAGTAATCTATACATTTAATGCAATCCCTATAAAAATAGCAAAACAGCATTTTTCACAGAGTTAGAACAATCCTAAAATTTGTCTGAAAGCTTGAATAACCAATGCAATCTGGAAAAAGAAAAGCAAAACTGGAGACATCACAATTCCAGACTTCAAGTTATATTGCAAAGCTGTCATGATCAAAACAGTATAGTAGTGGCACAAAAATAGATATATAGATCAATAGAACAGAATAGAAAATCCAGATATGAACTCACAATTATACAATTAATCTTCAACAAAGCACGAAAAATATTTAAGAGGAAAAAATCCTTTCAACAAATGGTGTTGAGAAAACTGGATAGCAACATGCAGAATAATGAAACTGGACCACTTTCCTACAACATACACAAAAATAAATTCCAAACAGATTGAAGACTTAAAAATGTGAGATAGGAAACCATTAAAATCCTATAGGAGAATATAGGCAGTAACCTCTCTGACATCAGCCATATCAACTTCTTATTTGATATGTCCCCTGAGACAAGGGAAACAAAAGCAAAAATAAACTATTGGGGCTTCACCAAAATTAAAAGCTTCTGCACAGTGAAGGAAACAATCAACAAAACTAAAAGGCAACTGACAGAATGCAAGAAGATATTTGCAAATACCATAATGGATAAAGGGTTAATATACAAAATCTATAACGAATTTATCAAACTCAACAGCCATAAAACAAATAATCCAGTGAAGAAATGGACAGAAGATATAAATAGACATTTCTCCAAAGAAGACATCCAGGTGGTTAACAGACACATGAAAAGATGTTCAACATCACTCATCATCAGGGAAATACAAATCAAAACTACAATAAGGTATCATCTCATTCCCATCAGATTGGCTAAAAGCAACAACACAAGAAACAATAGGTGTTCATGAGGATGTAGAGAAAGGGGAACCTTCTTATACTGTTGGTGGGAATGCAAACTGTTGCAGCTACTCTGAAAAACAATATGAAGTTTCCCTGAAAATTTAAAACTAGAACTACCCTACCATCCAGAAATTGTACTACTAGGTATTTACCCGAAGGATAAAAAAACACTGATTAAAAGGGATACATGCATCCTAATGTTCATAGCAGCATTATCTACAATAGCTAAATTATGGAAAGATCCCAAATGCCCATCAACTGATGAATGGATAAATAAAATGTGGCATGCACATATATATACATATATATAATATATATATAGAATAGAATATTACTACTTAGTCATGAAAAAAAGAAATCTTGCATATTGCAACAATATGGATTGATTTAGAGAGTATTATGCTAAGCAAAATAAGTCAATCAGAGAAAGACAAATAGCGTATGATTTCACTCATATGTGGAATTTAAGAAACAAAACAACCAAGCGTGGGGGGAAATGAGAGAGAGTAAACCAAGAAGCAGACTCTTAACTATAGAGAACAAACTGATGGTTACCAAAGGGGAGGTCGGTGGGGGGATGAGTTAAATAGTTGATGAGGAATAAGGAGGGCACTTGTTGAGCACTGGGTGTTATATGTAAATATCAAATCACTAAACTGTACACCTGAAATTAATATTACACTGTAGGCTAGCTAATTGGAATTTGAAGAAAAACTTTTTTAAAAGGTTTGTAATCTGCCATAGAAATATTTTAAAATGGAATAAAAGAAGGCAACAATAGGGGAAAACAGGAAGTAGTAGAAAGTTATCAATTTAAATGCATAAGGCAAATGAACCAAACCCCAATATAAGGCATAGGTCACTGGCATAAAAACAAAATTTAACAACCTGAGACCTGTATGAGACATACTTAAAATTAAAATATAAGTGACTAAAAGTTAAATGATAATTTAAAGTCTTCTATATCTGTGCAAATACAAAAAGAAAAAATCTGGAGTTTTCTCCTATGGCAAAAAATTAGGACAAATTACTAGACAAATTAATTTATATATAAAGTCATATTCAAGAAGACACTACCTAACAGTATTGCATGTGTCTATTTCAAACAACATAGCAACAACATATTCTGAAGAAAAAGAGATAAAAATGGAAAAAATAATTGTATCTGAAAACCTCATCAGTTCATAATATCAGGTTTAGTAGATATCAAATGAAGAATAATGATAAAACAGAATTTTTAAAGTTATACCAAATAATAAATGACACACAAATAACTTTGTAATAGTAAAAATTTAATTACAAGACAGAAGAGCCCTTTTTTTAAACTAAATCCATATTGATTACTGATTTATAATTGCTTAGGTAAGGGGGAAAAAACACAGTCACTTTAGCAAATGGTGCCAGGAGAACTGGGCAGCAAAATGCAGAAGAACGAAACTGAACCACTTTCTTACATCCTACACAAAAATTAACTCAACATGGATGAAAGACCTAAATGTGAGATGAAATCATCAAAACCCTAGAGGAGAAAACAGGCAACAACCTCTTTCACCTCAGACTCAGCAATTTCTTGTTCAACATATCTCCAAAGGCAAGGGAATTAAAAGCAAAAATGAACTATTGGGACCTCATCCAGATAAAAACCTTCTGCACCACAAAGGAAACAATCAACAAAACTAAAAGGCAACAGACAGAATGGGAGAAGATATTTGAAAATGACACATCAGATAAAGGGCTAGTATCCAAAAGCTGTAAAGAACTCACCAAACTCAACACCCAAGAAACAAATAATCCAGTGAAGAAATGGGCAGAAGACATAAATAGACACTTTTCCAAAGAAGACATCCAGATGGCCAATAGACACATGAAAAGATGCTCAACATCACTCATCATCAGAGAAATACAAATCAAAACCACACTGTGACATCACCTCACACCAGTCAGAGTGGCTAAAATTAACAATTCAGGAAACAACAGACATTGGTGAGGATGTAGAGAAATGGGAACCCTCTTAAACTGTTGGTGGGAATTCAAACTGCTGCAGCTGCTCTGGAAAATAGTGTGGAGCTCCCTCAAAAAATTTAAAAAAGAACTACCCTAAGACCCAGCAATAGTGCTAATAGGAATTTATCCAAAGGATACAGGGGTGCTGATTCATAAGGGCACATGTACCCCAATGTTTATAGCAGTGCTTTAAACAATAGGCAAATTATGGAAAGAGCCTAAATGTCCATCAACTGATAAATGGATAAAGATGTGGTTTATATATAGAACGGAATACTACTTGGCAATGAGGAAGAATGATATCCTGCCATTTGCAACAATGTGCATGGACGATATTATGCTAATCGATATCAGTCAATCAGAGAAAGACAAATATCATAGGTTTTCACTCATATGTGGAATTTGAGAAACTTCACAGAAAACCATGGAGGAAGGGAAGGGAAAAAAATAGTTTCAGAGAGGGAGGCAAACCATAAGAGACCTCTTAAATACAAAGAACAAACTGAGGGCTGACGGTGGGGACAGGGGAGAGAGGAAAATGGGTGATGGGCATTGAGGAGGGCACTTGTTGGGATGAGCATTCAGTGTTGTATGTAAGTGGTGAATCACGGGAATCTACCCCCAAAACCAAGAGTGCACTGTATACACTATATGTTAGCTAACTTGACAATAAATTATATTTTTAAAAAAAGAATTGCTTAAGTAAGAACAATAAAAATAAAATCAGGCAGAAAATCTACATATTCTATATTTTCACTTTGTGATATGAGAAATAACAAAAGCAGCCTCTAAAATTGCTCACCGATGTGAAAAATTTTAAATTATACCCTTAATGCTAATGTCATAGAGAAAACCCAGATGATAATAAAGTATTTTTAAAGGATATATAGAGGATCCTGGGTACCTCCGTTGGTTAAGCATCCAACTCTTAATTTTGGCTCAGGTCATGATCTCACAGTCTGTGAGATCAAACCCCATGTTGGACTCCATGCTGACAGAGCCTGCTTGAGTTTCTCTCTCTCCATCTCTCTCTCTCTCTGCCTTTCCCCTGCTGGCATGCTCTCACTCTCTCACTCTCTCTCTCTCTCCATCTATCTCATAATAAATAAACATTAAAAATGTTTTAAAAAATAAAGGATTTGTAAATATATAGAATAATAAACACATTATTTGGTATATCTTAATATTATGGAATATAACCCTCACATAGGATAGTAAATGTTAAGAAGACATAAGTCAAATATAATGCTCATTAAGTTTTTTTAATAGAGCTGCTTAACCTTATTGAAAATCAGAGTATATAACCCCAAAACAAGATCCAGATAAGGCAAATTTCTTTCCTGTGAGTGAGTGAGTGAGTGTGTGTGTGTGTTGTGTGTGAGAGAGAGAGAAAGAGAGAGTTTCAGAGGGAGATTTATCACAGCCTTAGAGGCCAAAAATACTATAAATATGACAATAATAAGTAACAACTAAAACTACCGTAGACGGAACACTCACTCTAGACCAGCCACAGTGCTCAGCACTTCTCGTTTGTACCTCATTAACCTCCAACTCTCCGTCATCTATATTGCGATTCTTCTCAGCTTCCATCAAATCACACATGATAGAAGTTGGCCTATCAAAAAGAGTAGGGGTAGAGGGCCGGCATAACACTGCTTGGAGGCTTTTGTTAAAGGTCCAATTTGTAAATATTTGTTAATGTTTATTTATTTTTGAGAGAAGTGGGAGGAGAGAGACAGACAGACAGACAGTATGAGCAGGGGAGGGGCAAAGAGAGAGGGAGACACAGAATCTGAAGCAGGCTCCAGACTCTGAGCTGTCAGCACAGAGCCAGATGCAGGGTTCGAACTCAAGAACCATGAGACCTTTACCTGAGCTGAAGTCAGAGGCTCAACTGCCTGAACCACCCAGGCACCCCTGTAATAAATTTTGGTGACATAACTTATTATTTGGGGGCACCCGGGTAGCTCAGGCAGTTAAGCACTTGGCTCTTGATCTTGGCTCAGATCACAATCTCATTGTTCGTGGTATCAAGCCCTACACCAGGCTCTGCACTAACACTGCAGTGCCTGCTTGGAATTCTCTCTTTCCTTCTCTCTCTTGCATGTGCACTCTCTCTCTCAAGATAAATAACTAAACATTAAAAAATGAAAACTTATCATTTAAGTCATTCTAAGGTAGCTAAAATAAGCATCAGAAGTTATTACAGCTGACTTGTTTTACTATAAAAGGGAAATAATTTGAAGTGTGAACTTTTTATTAAATATGGCATTGTATTATTTGTATTAGACACCAGTATAAACAGTTTCAATGGTGTAGAAATTAAGAAGATGTTGATATTCATTAATATTTCACTTTCTCAAATGAAATCCCACCCTGCTTTAGTCTCACTTTCAAATAATTGCCTCTAGCTCACCATATGCTGTTCAGAATTGATTTTAGAGGTTTTGAAAGAACGTAAAAGAGTTTATTAGATGCCTCTAAATACATTTTTCATGATAACTGCCACAATCATCATTAATAGCATGATAACAATCAATACATATCCTTCAAAACTTCCCCACAATGAAAATCTTATGTTCCAAAGTAGACCTCAAGGTGAGGTTAAATGCAAAGGAACAAATGTATCCTAATTTAGCATTATTTATACAGCTTCTCATAAAATACCATATGGAAAGTAAGTAGACATTTGGTGGTGATCATTTTCTAGTACCTACAGTTGACAAATTATAATGTTGTACACCTGAAAATTATACAATATTATATATGCCAATAAAAGTAATAGATAAATATGAATTCCATGTGGTAAATGTACCATGTAATAGAATGTTTAAGTAGCCCCATAACCAAACCAACAATACCATCAATTTCTTTGAAAGTCTTATCATTGAATCAAACTCATTAATCAACATATACCCTCTCACCTAATACCCCTAAAACTCTTATGGACAAATGGAAGACATAACTGAGTGTATTTTTGCAAAAATAGCTATTAGTTTTTTTTGCTACTCTTAACTTCTCCACACTTTTGTTTTCTCAAAGCACAAAACCAAAATAAAACATTGTAAGGTTACTAAAACTATCCAACAAATACCTAGATGAGGTTTCAAATGTCATTCTTACTGACCTTCCAAAAATGTTAGGCAAGAATGAAAACTGGATTCTCTTGCTCTAAAGACTAGCCTGGACCCTCCCATCATCTACAGGCAGAAATACAGCAGCACAAGCAAAATCGCTCCACAGAACAAAAAACTTAAGGAGTGAATGACCACTCAGTAGAGTGATACACCTTTCTGGTCATCTCAAGACACTACACACACTCCTTGTAGTGAACTTTTCTATCTTAATGATGAACTGAGGAAGAGCAAATTCACTGTGTGAAAGAAGAGCAAGTAAGGAAGGTGATGAGGAAAAAGCAAAACTGATAAGGTAGCAGCGGCTGGCCACTGTGCCCTGCCTATCATTGTGCTAAATGCTTTCCGTTTTACTTTATTCTCATGGTCCTCTAGGATGTAGATACCATTGCCTCCCACCCTACCCTTCACAGGAAGATTGAGGCTTAGGGAAGTTAAGTAAACTGTCCAGGGTCACACAACTAGAAAATTGCAAGAGCCAGGCCTTCAGATCCAAAGCCCAAGCTCTTAACCATCCTGCTCATGCAGCCTTCTGAAAGTTTTTTTTAATGTGATGCATAATGTTATTTCTTGCATGAAAACAGTTGGAACAATGCCAATTCTTGAATGATTTAAGACAAAATGCTAGCAAAGGTTTATTTTGACAGACCCCAAGGAAAGATTTTTCTTCCATTTTTTTCATCTCATTGACCAGTGGGACCCTGTGGCTACCTTGGGCAAGGAAACTAATTGCAGAGGCCGAGGTGACACTGCTGCCTTGACGAGTATTGTTGACAGGCAAGGCTGGACATTCTCGTTTCTGTGAAGACTGATTCCAGTGTCCCTTGGAAGTCATTGGGCATTCTTCTCTTGAAAAAAAGACAAATAATTATATTTTGAAGAAGTCGTGGCTGGATTTTTAAAAATGAATATTACATGGGGCACCTGGGTGGCTCAGTCAGTGAGCATTTGATTTCTGCTCAGGTCACAATCTCATGGTTTGTGGGTTCAAGCCCTGTGTCGGGCTCTGTGCTGACACCTCAGAGCCTGGAGCCTGCCTTGGATTCTGTGTCTCCCTCTCTCTCTGCCCCTTCCCCACTCATGCTCTGTCTTTCTTTCTCAAAAATAAACATTAAAAAAGTGTTTTCAAATAATATCACAGACTTATTAGTATAATGGCCCAAATCCAAAAACTGGGATACATGTGTGGCATCAGTCCAATGTTAGTGTGACAGTAGATATGCAATAATTTAACATCATTTCAATTTCACACTTACACAATGTCCTCTTTTAGGGTTGATTAAGGTAACTGGCAAATTCTCAGACTAAATTTAAATTCTTAAAGACATTTAGGTAGTGATACCAACAAGAAAACTGGTAAGGAAACTGATAGTAAAGTGATCTATGAGAAGTGAATTATTCAAAGAACAACAGATGGATTGAAATTTGACAACTTTCATCATAGTAACACACACAAACACAAACACTTGTAGGGCAGGCAGTGGCATCTGAATTCCATGCAAGATGCTTTACGGTATTTTCTAGACACATGGTCCTCCCACTTTTTAAAAAGCTGATCTCCATTTCATTCCATTTTTAGATAAGTCTCTTCTCCCACAAATATGTTTTAATGTTTGGTAAATAAGCACATTATGTTAGTGGCTGACATTACAAATAAGTAGAAAGATATTTTTATAAATAACTGTGGGTGGGGAATTTATGAGAAAGATTAACATCACACAAGGCTAGTCTCCTAAGCTGGCTGACTGGGAGACTCCAACACCACAAGAGAATTATTGGGTTTGTGGGACCATTTATTGATTCAGCACCTTGAAGTGGATGGGCAAGATCCATTGTTATTAGATCGTGTTATTAGACTCTAAAGCAGAGTTTATTAAATCTATGTCTCAGCCAAATAAAAGTAAAAACATTCCTTATCAGACAGTCCAAAAGTATATACATATTCACACAGCTTATGACCAGAATAGTCCTTTTAAAAATAGTCCTATGGGAACAGAAATACCTATTGCTACTTTTTAGTCACATATGTGAAACAGGAAGGTAAAATTTTTCCCTAAAACAATGTTAAGAATATACTACATATATAATATTCTTTCAAAAATAATATCCTCTACTCTTCAAAAATGTTTCACTAAACCTGAATTAATTTCAGACAGCTGTAAAGAACTTTTGGAAGAGGTCTTTGAGAAAACATAACTGCCACTTGACGTGCTGGAGTTGGTCACTCCCTCCCTGAGACTTGGAAGATACAGTCTGCCTACTGCTCCTACTGCAGAAGTGGTTCCAAGCACATAGCTTGGATGCTTGAGGTGGTGATGTGCTGTGGAGACCACCTGGACAGTGTATGGGACTGGACCCAGGTGAGGCCTCCATGTAAACTTTGAAGATTATGGCCAGCAGGTGCACAAATGTATCCTTGTGGCTGCCAAAGGCAATTCTGGTAGGTGAGTTCCCTTGCTTACTGTAATTGCCACCTGCCAATATGGGGTGGTCTGCCTCTTTCTTTTGTCTCTCCTTGCTCTCCTTGCCTATTTGCAAACCAACAAGGACCAAAGCTTATGGCCTCTAGAGCTGGACCAGTTGTGTCTCACTCCCCCAGCTCGGCTACTTACTATCTGGGACATCTTGGGCAAATTATTTAACTTTTCTATACCTGTATTTTTGTTAATTATAAAATGGGAACAATAATAGTATCTACCTCACAGTTCTATTCTGAGGAATAAATGAGTTATTTTATGTTATTGAATATCTCCCAAACAGACTTATTTCTCATACAACAAAAGGAGAGGACACTGTAGGTAGGCAAGAATATGTAATTTCCCCAAAGTCGGAGTTAATTAGCATCAAAGGTAGGCTCAGTGGCCCCTTGCCTTACATCCTGTGTCATCATTTCCTCTCTGATTTTCAGGCCCACAATTTTAAATTATGTGACATTTACTTTCTTTTCAATGTCAAATTTTGCATAAATTCTTTAGTTATATCCACAGGCAATTACTATGTGCAAACTACATGCAAATTAACTATATTTTAAGGACAGAGAGGAGGCAAAGAGAGTTGCATCTAATTCTAAAATCCTACAACCATTTCCCTCACCCTTACTCTCCACACACTGCTACTTTATCCTGACCCTTTCACTCATTTTTCATACAATTTTTCCTCAGAGTATTTCTCCCTGTTTCCCTCAAAATTTTGCACTTGAATGAGCTCTCTCAGGGAAAATCCTGTAAGGCCTGACTACCAGAGTGAATCAGTAATTCTAAAAGTAGCTTCCGTTTTAATACTTAGAAAATACATATACATACATTTTGTAACAGCTAAATGTACCTAAATGGCACAGAGAGGAAATGACCAGCTCACTCAGATCGTGTGTCTTCTTTCCCTACTCCTGCTTCCTTCTCTCTTAATACCAGGTCTCCTGCTACCATGCCAACAACCCTGGCAGAAGTTCCTAGAAAACTGGCTGTGTGAATATTTATGGCATGGAAAAAATGAAAAGAATCTGGAAAATGAAACTGAATCTCTTTTAGTGAGCCCTGGACTGGATTCATCCCCAAGCACTGTATTATTTATCTCCCTTCCTCTCGTGTTAGCTCCTAACAGGAAGCTTGGCAAGGAGGAGGCCCAGGGCTACTACCAGCTCTCCCAACACAGGCGCAGCTCCCGCCCCAGGACCAGCCCATGGGAGTCCATAACCCTTGAAATTATAAGTAACATTCTGCATATATTTGTATTAAAACATTTTTGGAGTGAAAGTCTACCTTTGATTTTCGATCTCAACATGATTTGTGATCCCAAATTGCTAAAGCGCAGCTAAGCATCCTCCTCTTCTCAGCCCTGGCTCCCCGGTGGAATTATTTTCAGGTCAACATCACAAAAACCAAACTGGATACTCCTGTAACTACCTCCCTCTCTCTCTCCCTCTCCCTCCCTCTCCCTCCCTCCCTCTCTCTCTCTCTCTCTCTCTCTCTCTCTCTCTCTCTCATACACTCTCTCTCTTATTTAATCTAATTTTAGTTTTTTTCCAGTTTTATCTATTTATTTTTAATTCCAGTAGAGTTAACATACAATGTTATATCAGTTTCAGGTGTACAATATAGTGATTCAACAAGTACACCCATTACTCAGTGCTCTTCAAACTAAGTGGACTCTTAATCACCTTCACCTATTTTATGCATCTCCACCCACCCATCTCTGCTCTGTTGACCATCAGTTTATAGTTAAGAGTCTGTTTTCTTGTTTATCTCTTTCCTTTCTTTATTTTGTTTCTTAAATTCAACAAATGAGTGAAATCATATGGTATTTTCCTTTTTCTGACTGATTTATTTCACTTAGCATTATACCCTCTAAAGCCATCCATGTTTTTGCAAACGGCAAGGTCTCATTCTTCTTTAAGACCAATATTCCATTATGTATATATACCACAGCTTTATCCATTCATCTATTGATGGACCCTTCAGTTGCTTCCTTATCTTGGCTATTGTAAATAATGCTGCAATAAACATAGGGGAGCATATATCTTTTAGAATTAATGTTTTCCAATTCTTGGGTAAATATCCATAGTAGAATTACTGGATCATATGCTCCTGCAACTTCTTCACAGGATCAAAATAGAGAGTAGTAAGAAAAGAAAGACAATGGCAATATGGAAACAGGTACTTGGGGTGGGTGGGGGAGGGCTGAGGTAACCGAAAAAGTACTCCTGAAGACTTACTTTCTCCATTTCTTCTTTTGTTTACTTATCTTAACATAGCAAATGAAAGTAAAAGTGGTTCCTGTTTTCTGCAATGGCAAACTTTGTGTTTGGTGATTTCTTTTAAAATGCTATGTTGAGGGGCGCCTGGGTGGCTCAGTCGGTTAAGCGGCTGGCTTTGGCTCAGGTCATGATCTCACGGTTTGTGGGTTCAAGCACTGCGTCGGGCTCTGTGCTGACAGATAGCTCAGAGCCTGGAGCCTGCTTGGGATTCTGTGTCTCCCTCTCTCTCTGACCCTCCCCTGCTCGCACTGTCTCTGTCTCTCAAAAATAAATAAAAATCATTAAAAAATTTAAAAAAATTTTTTAAATGCTATATTGATATTAGATAAAACACTAGTATCCAAAATCTATAAGAAACTCACCAAACTCCACACCCAAAAACCAAATAATCCAGTGAAAAAATGGGCTGAAGACAAGAACAGACACTTCTCCAAAAAGGACATACAGACAGCCAACAGACACATGAAAGAATGCTCAATGTCACTTATCATCAGGGAAATACTAATCAAAACCATATTGAGATACCCCTCCTGCCGGTCAGAGTGACTAAAATAAACAAAGCAGGAGACTATAAATGCTGGGGAGGATGTGGAGAAATGGGCACCCTCCGACACTGTTGGTGGGAATGCAAACTGGTGCAGCTGCTCTGGAAAACAGCATGGAGGTTCCTTTAAAAATTAACAGTAGAACTTCTCTATGACACAGTAATAGCACTGCTAGGAATTTACCCAAGGTATACAGAAGTGCTGATGCATATACCCCAATGTTCATAGAAGCACTTTGAACAATAGCCAAACAAATCATAAAAGAGCCTAAATGTCCATCGACTGACAAACAGATCAAGAAGATGTGGTTTACCTATACAATGGAATACTACATGGCAAGGAGAAAGAATGAAATCTGGCCATATGTAGCAATGGAACTCAAGGGGAGCTAAGTGAAATAAGTCAGTCAGAGAAAGACAAATATATGTTTTTACTCATATGTAGAACAGGAGAAACTTAACAGAGGACCATAGGGGAGGAGAAGGGGAAAAAAAAATAGTTAAGGAGAGGGACAGAGGCAAACCATAAGAGACTTAAAAACTGAGAACAAACTGAAGGTTGATGGAGGTGTGGGAGGTGGGGGAGAGGGAAAAATGGGTCATGGGCACGGAGGAGAGCACTTGTTGGGATGTGCACTGGGTGTTATATGGAAACCAACTTTATAATAAACTATATTAAAAAATAAAATAAAATGTTATGTTATGTTGAGGTATATTTCTCATGTTCCAGTTCCCGGAAAGTATGCTGGGGGTGTTCTATGAAGAGTTTTATTTATGAGGCTCTCATTCCATTTCCTCAAGAAGTGAATCTAAAGGGACCAAATAATTTACTCAAGTTAGCTTCCCATAGCAACTCGAGGGATTAGAATGGTCAGTGACTGAAGAAATTATCTCTATTTCAAGGTTTCTATTTCTCTTTATCAACTCATAATAAAATAGAAAATGACCCAACAATGATCTGGCCTTTTCCCTACTCTATATCGGAGGCTAAAATTCATAAATTCAGGGGTTGAGTTCTCCAAATCTCTTCCTCCTCCCCAACATTCCTGTAAAACTGGCCTGTGGGATTTTCCTTGTCAGCCATTTATTATATACAGCCTATGGAACTGAAACTTAACAACAAGAAAACCAAAAATAATAATGGGAAACAATTTGTATGTGCCAGACACTGCTGCGATTTAAATATATTAACTCATGCAATATAAGCCCCGGGGGGCAAATCAGTATATTCCCCATTTTATAGATGAGAAGAACAAAAAACTAGAAATAATAATCATTATATCAGATGTTCTCAGTTACTTAATTCAACCATGAGATAAAGACCTGAATGTGCTGTGTAAATATAAGGCACTATTCCAAAGTCATTAGCACTTTTCAATTTCGGTCAACTTCTCCAAGGTTTGCTGCTGCAAATACAGTGAATAATAAAAACACCTTAGGGGCGCCTGGGTGGCTCAGTCAGTTAAGCCTCTGACTTCGGCTCAGGTCAGATCTCACGTTCGTGGGTTCGAGCCCCACGTCGGGCTCTGTGCTGACAGCTAGCTCAGAGCCTGGAGCCTGCTTCCAGTTCTGTGTCTCCTTCTCTCTCTGCCCCTCCCCCTCTCATGCTCTGTCTATATATCAAAAATAAATAAAACATTAAAAAAAAAAACACCTTAAATTCTCTAAGCCTGAACATGCCCCTTCTCAGCTGGTCACATTCAAAACATCAAAGCCTGTAAACTCCTCATAACTTAAACTTCACCCTCCATGGTTAATCAGTCTTCCTATCCTGTTGATCCTGTTGATTCTATATTTATGAAGGTATTCAG
The DNA here is from genome assembly GCA_004023785.1 of Mungos mungo. Lineage (NCBI taxonomy): Eukaryota > Metazoa > Chordata > Mammalia > Carnivora > Herpestidae > Mungos > Mungos mungo. Next base: position 29,933 of record PISW01006893.1, read on the forward strand.
TCTGTTGCCCTGGAAGCTCCTTAGTTGGGCTCCCTGTTTTCTCCCCCTTGATTACTTCCAAGTCCCACCCCCCATACCCCCCACCAGGTCCTCCCAACTCTGCTGTTTTTCCTCAATGCCATTTGCTTAAAGGGGATTTCCCTTCTTAAAAGAAAGATCTCACCAGACCCCCTAATCAGTACCTTCAGCCACACTCACTGCAGCCAGAGGTAGCATCTTGGGCAAGACACTTTGTCTAGGCCAAAGGATGTGAGACCTAGTTCTAGGTCTACTACTTACCGGGCATGCAAGCTTGCTCTTTTTATTTAGCCTCCTTGAAAATAAATTTGTTTGTAGTGAGATTATGTAATATTTTCCTGACCTACCTCATAGGCTACAAAGACTTTTTCTTTAATGTGTGATAAAGCTTTTTGAAAACTGTGAGATTCATTTCAAATATATAACTCTTACTAAAATTAAAGTCCAAATTTCCTGACATGGCATTCAAAGTCCCCAAACTCTGGCTACCTGGCATATCCAGATGCTCTCCCACTACAAATGCACCCAAATCCCTCTTGGGCTCTCCAGGTCCTCCTCTGTCCTTTGCAACCTCTGAATATACAGCTTCCTCTGCCCAGAATGCCATTTCTTCCCATGGTTCCTAGAAGAGATCTGTTCATTCTTTAACATCAAAATAAATCTCACCTTCTCAAGGAAGGTATCCACAATCTCCCATTACAATTGAAATCTCTCCATTCCCTGGACTTTCCTATCACTTAGTTATCATTTTGTGAACTTCTACTGTATGTCTGACATTGTGCCAATGCATATAGGTATCTATGCATAGAATCTTCTATACTCATATTCTCAAAGTGACCCTTAGAGACAGACATTATCTCCATTTATAAATAAGGACACTGGATCTTTAGAACAGTCAATACCTTGGCCAAGGTTACACAAAATATAAAGAGCAGAGCTTAGCCTCACCAGGTCTGTCTTCCTTGGGAGTCTCTGCTCTTAACTCTGTGGATACTCACCTTTGGTGTCTTTATGATAGCCCTTACCAGAAATCATCCTGGTAGTAGTCAAAATGCATTTACCCATCCCTCTCACAAGTTGAGTTCCTGGATAATGAAGGAGCTTTCTTCCTTATTCATTTGTACCATCAAATGACTACATTATACCTAACCTTATAGCAAGATGACCAATAAATATTTGCTGAGCTGAAATGAACTTCTAAAATCTTTACTGCTCCTCCAGATAGAACTTTCACTCCTCGCTTCTGCTATCTCTCTTATTCTTTCTCACTCTCTTGCTCTCTTTTTTTCTTTTCTTACCAGCCAAGGCTTAACCAGGATGAAAAATAAGAATGCTCACAGTGTGGGGGTGCCTAGGTGGTTCAGTCAGTTAAGTGTCCGACTTCAGCTCAGGTCATGATCTCATGGTTTGTAGGTTTGAGCTCCACATCAGGCTCTGCACTAGCAGTATGGGGCCTGCTTGAGATTCTCTCCTCGCCCCTCCTCTACTTGCACTCTCAATCTCAAAATAAATAAATAAACTTTAAAAAAAGAGTGCTCACAATTTGGGATCTGGATAATAGAATGGAGAGGAAGAACCACTTGGAAAGTATTCGTCAGCAACCTTAACTTTTCGTGTTTCAAATAAAAATATTCTGGTAGAGTTTCAAGCCCTTCACAGAATATATAAACATTGCTAATTTTTGCCTAAATACCGACTCTGGTGACCATCATCTCATTGCAAAGAGTTGTCACTATTTTATATTATACCTATAAACAGCAAAGAATTTTATATAAAATTTCTAAAACATTAATCATACTGACATAACTTTCCTTGTTCTTTTAAGCAATAAAAAAGAAAGAAGAAAGGCTCTCATCTTCCAATAGGAAAGAGTTGGAATCCAAAGTTTTTAGAGCAAAAATTCAGAAATCCTATTTCGCTTTGAACAGTAGGGAAAAAGATTTCTCAGCTGACCACAACAGCAAAGATGCAGCTCATATTAGGAAAGATTAGAGTTTAACAAAAACAATAAAGAGAACTTAAGTGTCTATGGATTCTCTCTGAAATGTACTCTGTTAAACAAATGAAGTGTGTCATCAAAACCTTAATAAGCAATGGCATTCTACAAAGGAGCAGAACAACCTTTGATGTCTCCTTTGATAATCAGAGGCAGATTCAGAAGGGAAGAAGCTGTCCAACCAGTCAAAAAAGACACTCACAAATGTCTCCACTGATTCAAAACTCTAATTAACCTTCAGTATCTTATTCCACAGCTACAATAAATTTTTCTCCCTGAAATGTTAAACTCATATTCTAACATGTTACTTGTAAAGACAGAACTGTGTACAAGAAAATATGTCCTGTTATCATAATAGAAAATGTAGAAATGGGAGATACGGGGGACATATGGGGATATAATTTAATTCTCTATACCAGTTTGAAAGTTCTAGTATACTATAATGAAAAGGGGCCATACAGGCTCTTGTAATTTTATAGATAAGAAAAAGAAAATCAGAGATATCAAGTGATTTACATAAAGTCATATAGTCATGCATTGTCAAAGTGTCAAAACTCAACTGGAGTTCAGGTTCTTTATGCTTAGTCCAATGTTTTACTCAATACACTATACCATAATTTAGTCAGGGCCCCCAAAGGAATCATTTCTTTTTTTTCTCTATAATTTATAGCTTTAATCAGTTTTGGTGGAATCAGTTACTTATGTGGTTAACAGTCTCAGGGAATTTCCAATGTAATAACAGATTTGGCCATTTAGTGCATTTAATATGTGCTGTTCTCTGTCCAAAGCACAATGCATGCTTTTTCTTCTCTAATCCTCATGATGGTTTAAGTCAAAATTCTTCCTTGTCTTGCAGATGAGGTTTAGGAAATTTCTTATCCAGAAGCCCAGAACCTAATACTAGAGGTAGGACGCAATGCAAATTCAAAGCCATCAACTAATCTAGACCCTGTAGAAGTAAAATAAAAGTTGGTTTATCCAACATGTTTTTGACCTGACATCTTTTATTCACTGGTATTTCTGGGTGTCTATAATATAATGAGTATTGGTTTTTATTTAAAAAACAACCACCTCATTTCATAAACCTTGGATGTCTCCATAAGTTAGAACAGTCCCTGCACAATCAGTACAAAATAAACATGTGTCAAAGGAAGGAAGGAAGGAAGGAAGGAAGGAAAGAAGGAAGGAAGGAAGGAAGGAAGGAAGGAAGGAAGGAAGGAAGGAAGGAAGGAAAGAAAGAAGAAAACTAGGGGTGGGGGTAGAGAGAGAAAGGAAGGGAGAGAAGGAGAAAGCAAGGAAGAACTTAGGCAGTGTGCAGTCCTGAAGGGCCCTCTACAGAATATTTTAAAAGATAAATGTTCATATTGAAAACTGTGAGATAAAATAGAACCCTATATAAACAGGTTAATTTAGAAATTCCAAGTGGAAAACAACCGACCATAGGGAAAGAGTGCACACAGTTGAGAGAGGAAACCTGAGACCAGATCACTACATTATAGTCTCTCAGATCAACCTGTCAACCAGCCCCCAGAACACAGACCTGCATTCCAAGCTGAGAAAGCTGCAAGCAGAAGCTGACAGTGGGTGATGGACAAATGCCCTGAAAGAATGGCACTGAAACTTGCACACAAAGAATGATGAAAAATTCATGAGATGACAGATGACTTAGAAGGAAGAACACAAGTAAAATCTTAGGATTGAAAGAGAACAAGGTATGTGGGAAGGAAATGAAGGAAATTCAATATACAGGAGTATCAATCACTGGCATAATGGGAAGAGGTAAAGCTAGAGAGAAAGAGAGTGATAGGAAAGAAACCAGCTTTTAAGACCTGTTAAGGAATCCTACCTTTATTCTGAGCATCAGAGGGCCAAGGAAGGGCTTTAAGCAGATGGCATGATCAGATTTTGAGCAAGGCAGATTCTGCAGTATGTAACATTTATACAGTGCTACTCTGGGGTCACAGAAGAACACATCACTGTGGAACTGGGTAATGGGTGGAGAGGCAACATCCAAGGACCAGAGGGCAAGAGCAGAGATGAGAGCCAGAATACGAGGTAGACAACAGTACTTTGGGAGGACATCTGGCATATAATCAGAGGAACTTTCAAAAATATTGAGGAGGCTCTTCCAGCAGGAACTAAATGCTCTTCTAATCATGGATAAGGATGAGTGAGAAAAGCATGTTATATGTATATGTTGAAATGATTTAAATGCTAAGTATTTTCTCAATGCATTTCAATCTTTTGCTAATTAGTTAATTTGTTATGTATAAGAATTCTCTATTATCTGAACATTTAACTTGCCAGAATATCAGTCAAATAAATATACACATTGTGTATTTATATATCAATGTACAGGTTACGTTGAGGTTTTCCATCCATTTTCTTATTTAATCTTTGAAAGACTCTTTTGAGGTTGGCAGACAGCAACACTGTCCCCATATTATAAATGAGGCTCACAGAGATAAAGTGGTCAGAGGCAGTAAACAACGAACCAGAATTTGAGTTTTCTGAAGTTCAGTATTCTCTTAGATGCATGACTGTAAGTATGTGGAATCTAATGTCTTTTTTTCCTTCTCTTTCCATCTGTCCAAATTTACTGCACAGAAGAGCTCCAAGGAATCCAAGCAAACAAAATCACTTCCACTTGCAGGTGCATAAGTAAGCTTAGTACTAAGGCTTTTAAAAAGCCAATATTGCTATAATCAGATTTTCTGAATTCCCAGCTAGGAATACAGGGGGCAATAAATTTTAGCAAATTAAGCTACTGAAGTAGAATGTTTGATATTGATACTGTCCTCAAAAAGTGGGGATATACCACCTTACAATAATAATAACAACAAATAACATGTATTGAATGCTTACCTTGTTCAAGGGGCTTTTCTAAGTGCTCTACATGCATTAAAAATCACTCCTCAGCAAAACTCGACATAGGTACTACTATTAGCTACATTTTACAGATGGGAAATTGAGGTACGTAGTAGTCAGTAACTTACCCAAGTTCTCACAGCTAGTAAGTAAAGTCAGATTTAAACCATGCCCTTAACCTTTGATGATCTACTACCTACATTATCATCAGCAAAATCTGTCTTCACCTTTCCAGGATACTCAAACTTCAAATACTATTCCCAAAGATACAAATATAGCAGCAATATATGTTAGAAAGACTAATAACCCAGGACAAGAGGATATTACTGTTCAATTTGGGAAACCAACAAAAGAACAGTTATAACTTCATCACTATGAAAATGATGAATGATTTGGACATCAGTATTCAATTTGAAAAGCAAATATTGAGCAGCTACCATCTGTCCAGCCCTGTGATGGACTTAGAGGTAATGGAAAACATAAAAAACATATCTATGAATCTGGCCTTTAGGAACATCCAGGCAAACCTGCATGAAAGGCACATATTGAATATTTGAATAACAACATCTAAAATCCACTGAATATATACTCAGGCCAGACATGGCTCTGAACACATCTATTAACTTTTTCAATCCTCATAACAACCCTAGGAAGAAGGTACTATCCATCTTTTATAGAAAAATGAGGCCCAGAGAGTGAATTAACTTGCCAAGGGTCATATGTCTAGTAATTAGCTGAGCTGAGATTTGAACCTGGGCAGTCTGGTTTTGAGCCCACATTCTCAATACTGGCTCTCTTTCTCTTTATCCCAGATTTGTGTCTGCAATTGGGTGAATAATTTAGGCTGGAGCCAGATCTATACTCCCAGACATCTCAGGTTTAAGACAGGGGGAAGAAGCAGCCTCACTTAAGCCCTAAGCCCAAACCAATTTCACCAATGCAGCTTTCAAAAAAATGCTCTGAATCAGGGCTTTTAATGGTATTCTGATTTCTAGCATGCTAGAACTAGCCTTTCTAGGTCTTTGTATTTACCTTTGTTAGCCAAGAATCCTACTGGGAGGAAGAGTAAGCAATACAGCAGGGAACGGTCCACCTTCCTATGATTTCTCCTCTAGATAACTCAAATCCATGAACAATCCAAATATTCATCAGCAGGTGAACAAATAAACAAATTGTGAGGTATTTCCAAACTCAGGAAAAAAAATAACTACAGGTACAGCAACATGAATGAATTTCCAAGCAACTATGCTGAACACTAAGAGCGAGATGCAGAAGAATAGATGCTAGATAATTCCAGCTACTTAAAATACTAGAAAAAACCAATCTCATCTAAGGAGATAGAAAGCAGACCCGTGGTTGCTATGGCTGCAAGTGGATGGGGGATGGGCTAGGAAGGGGCAGAGTGACCTTGGGGAATGTTGGGAGTATAAGGGATTCTTTTGGAAATGGGAAAAATATTCTACATGTTAATTTAGATCATAGTTACATGATTTATAAATCCATCAAAACTTACTGAAAAGTATACTTAACATGAGTGTGTTTTTATGTGGGATTCTGAAGGTGATCTTGAGCCAGAAAAAGGACATTAGTGGAACACTGGCAGGTATTGAACAAGATCTACAGATTACTCAATAATGTTGTACCAACGCTAATTTCCTAGTAAGTATGATTTTTGCAATTTTTCTCTAAATCTAAAATAGTTTCAAAATAAAGAGTTTAACAAAATTAAAGCCCATGAGTTTCTCGAGCTGAGTTCACACAGGGGCCAAAGAAGACGATCTGCAACGTCAGCTTCTTGCAGACCCGCAGCTCCTCTTCAAATAGATCACCTTACATTTGTGGTCAAAGCCTTTCATTAGAGTAGGTGGCCCTAATAAAACACAGCGCAATTTAAAGGGTGTTAGTACTGTTTATATAGGAAACAATAAATTTTTTCTTTGCCCAAACAAAACTCATCCAAAGAACAGGTTACAATTCCTTCCTAGTCTCAATGTGGCTTTATTGTTAAGGTACGAGAATTTGAGTACCCTTGCAGATGGGGCTAGAAAGTGGGGGTAAAGTCATTATCTGCACAATCTTGCCAAACAATAAAATTCACCTTTCCTAATAAACAAATCAAGCTAAACCAAAAAATCACACCAAACATTAGGCAGTGAAGGCCCAGTGACCCCTGGACCCCTGAGAAACAGAAACAATTGTCCCAGCGGACTGCCCTGGAGAAAGTTCCCAGGCCACACTGCAAGGTGGAGCAGGCCATAGTAGCCAGAGATCAAAACGCTCAGAAAGGAGACCGTGACCTGGACAAAGAACCCTGTAGATATGCAGTTAGAACTATGATTATTTTTACCTTGAGAACAAAGGTCTGTGTTATTTTAAAAACAGCCTGTAGACTTTTTTTTAACTCTTCACTTCTGGAATATTTCATGTGTATTTTTTTTTTATTTTGGATTTTCACTCTCACAGAAAGCTAGCTCCTTAGGGGAAAGTCATAAATAAGATTTTATAGTATAATGAGAACTACATTGACCCTAGCACAGAGTATTCAAGACATATATATGAACATTATTCACATCAGTATTTTAAAGTTTGATTAATATGTCTCTCAGTATTGTAGAAGTAATGTATGCATCATAATCATGGTTTATATAAAAATGAAATATATTTCTTTCAGTTTTGTGACTTTTGAACCCTTTTCTGAATTTCTCCATAGACCTGACAATCTATATTTAAGGCATGGAAAAGAAGTTTATGTTGGAAAGTTGCTAAAGAAATTAGAAATTCTACTGTGTCCTACTATGCAATGTGTATGCCTATTAGCTTGTCACTTAATATTTTTAATCAAATCAAAGTATATTTTTAATGTAAAAAGAGAAAGCAATAAAAAAACACTCTAAGTTGTTCAGCTGTAATGATCCATATCTATGATGAATCCTAAGAATGTGGACTCTGTCTGCAGAGTCCAGACACCTAACCCGCTCCCTGGGTGGTCTGGCTGGGCCAATGAATGGTAACTGCATAGCTGCACAGCCAAAGGGGAGACAGTAAAATACAACCACAGAGACAAAAATAAACAAACAAAAACCAAGTTTATCCCCTAAAACCTCCTTCTGTCCCTATCAAAACTAGGTGTTTGTTTGTTGGTTTTGGTTGTTGTGGGTTTTTTAAATTATTATTATTCAAGCATTGCCACTGCGGCCCTTCCTGTTTTACACATACTACAAATAATAGTAGTGATTATACATTGATGGCACCACATAATCTTCCCTCTAACCAGGTAGGAGCTATTACTGTCATCATACCTATTTTCTAGAAGGGAAAATGGAAGCGGTCACACAGTCCAAAGTCACACAGCAAGTGAATAACAGACCAATGATGTTTCTGGGGTCCAGATGACCCCCACAAATCCAAGCCGTTATCCATGGCACTGATCTTCCTCCTTGAGGCCCCTAAATAGTAACTACAAACTGCTCCAAGCTACTCACTAGTTAGGTTTGCTGATGATAGCTGTTCTGATTCTTAAGACCCTTTTAAAAAGACCCTCTTCTCTCAGGCAAACTCTTCTATTTTAGTTCTGTAACTTCGGACAAGTTCTTAGACCTTCTGAAGAACCTTCTGGGCATCTGTTTCTAGAGTGATCTCTAATGATTCTTTTCATTCTAAGCTCTCAAAACTAGGTTTCCTTCTTTCCACAGGATATCTGAGTGTGACAAATCCAAGCACAGCCCAGGAAGGGAGGCTGACCCATTTATAGCTTGGCTCAACCAGTGATGAGCTGGGAGACAGAGCAAGCCATTTAACCTTCCTGGCTTGCAGGTGTCTTAGCAGTAAAGTTATCATCATAATTTCTGCCTTATAAGGTTGTTTAAAGGACTTTAATGAGATGAAGTATATGAGTGGGTTAACACAATGCCCAGCAAAGATAGGCACGCAAAGTAGCCATTACTAAAATAGTGAGTAGAACTCAGTTGAAAATACTAAAACACACCACGCATATACAGGAAATAATTGTCTCTCTCGGCCAAGGAATGAATGGATTCAACTTGAATAAGCACAGAAATAGGATCATCAAAAAGTCTGTCAATCCCTTCCTTCCTGAAAGGGAAATGAAAATGTAACACAGTATCATCCTAAAAGATAAAAGTATAATTTGACTTTGAACATGCCCTTGTTAATTCAGCTGTGATACTGAGGTCAGACCACTACCATGCAACAGTGCAAGGCTGCTGAGCTGAGGTGACAAATAGGGGCAGAAGCAACACACCCCCTTGGACCTCAGCCTGCATCTGTCCAGAGAAAAGGGAAGCCTTAGTTCTGGTGTACAACAGTGTCCTTTGCACACCAAATCCCAGGTTCTGCACCCACACCTCTTTCTCATGCACACCCAAGTGCCCTGACTCTACTACTGTTCAACACTCATGGACTAGACAGCTTCTTATTGCTAATGACCTTCCCAGTGACTTGTTTAATCAAATATTTCCATTTTATTTGCCATCGATTTCATTTTCTCACTGATGTACTATCACATTGTTGCTGTATTTCCAGTCACCAAACCATGTGTAAATTAATGTTCATACGAAGAAAGTCATTTAGTTTTTCTAAGTATATTGGAACAGTGGGTGCCTTATTTATCTGTGTCTGCCCTGAAGTCCCAACACAGGGCTTTGTGACATACACATTTAACTCACCCAATTGAATTTATGACAGAAAAATTCCATTCTTGTCTTTTAAAAAATCTAATACCATGATCATATATATTTTTAGGTTTATCTATTTATTTTGAGAGAGTGAGAAAGATACAGAGAGAAAGCTAGAGATGCATGCGAGCAGGGGTGGGGCAGAGAGGGGAGAGAAAGAATCTCAAGCAGGGTTCATGCTGTCAGTGCAGAGCCCAACGCAGGGCTCAATCTCATGAACTGTGAGATCATGACCTGAGCTGAAATCAAGAACTTGATGCTTAACAGACTGAACCACCCAGGCATCCCACTATGATCATATTTTAAATTATTATTTTTAAAGATACACTTTTTGACCTGAACTGAAACACATGCCCACATCAAACTCCTCTGAAAATCTTCTGCCATAGAGTTATAGAGTCTAGAGATTTACACATGAAACTAAAGAGCCATTCTCTAGCAAGTTGGTACAACACAAAAGCAATAAAGAGTAGCCAAAAATCCAAAGAAAAAATCAGAAACATTTCCTTCATCTTGCCCTGAACATGTCTCTGGGATCCCTTTCTCATCCATTGTGTATTTTAGAAAGTCTAAAAAGCAAATATTTCTCCAGTGGAAAGCAAATACTGTTTCCTTTACTGCAAGTAGGAGAACTAGAATTTTCTCATCCATATTCTATGGCTGTCAGAGACACATTCTTTCATTAGATTGAAATCAGCCAATGTAACATACTTTTTACACTTTCATTTTATTAAAATAACAAGAAGAAGAAAATGAAAACATGGAAGGAATAAGAGTTTAATAACTTCCAAGACTATTTGGAATAAACTAATATGTACAATCTGATGTGTTTTTTAAGATTTTGTTTAGTGAACCAAAAAGCTGCTTGGTTACTTACTGTGGAAGATCGTATTTTAAAAGCCGAACTTAAATACAACATAAATCATGCACTAAAAGCATTCTATCATTAATCTTTAATTATATGATATCTTGCTATATTGGACACTGTGCTACCTATATAACATTAATCCTGCTTTATTTTTTTTTACTTTTTATTTTTTTTAATATAACACAATTTATTTTTTGTAACATATGCAATTATTTTCTGTCATTTACAATACAGTAGTTACAACGACACTCCAAACAGAAAAGCAAAGTAAAAAATCAGAACCCCCACTTCTATTTCATGTAATTAGACTTATACAGAAATTAGAAGGTTAAGTACCAACTAGTTAATCACCTAATTTCACAGCTATCTGAAGTGGCAATCGTTATATAGCAGCTTATCCATGATACATTCAAGACAAATGACACAATTTATTACTTGCCCATAAGCTACAACACAGCCTGCTTAATACCTTTCCTTAAATTCCACCTCTATACTACAGTATACCTGAGGTCCATGCCAAAAAGCAGCTACCTTTTATATAGGAAATGGATGATTAAGTCTTTGGTGTTGTAAAAGCAACTTCATTTAAACATAACCACCCCCACCACCAGAAAAAGAAGAGGAAAAAAAGAAAAAAAAAAAGTAACGAACATAATAAGGGAAAAACCCAAGACACACTTCCTAGGGGGGAAAAAAAAAACCAGCATGTAATTTCTGTCCTTGACGGAATGTATTAAATAAGCAAACACCCCCAACAAGCAAAACAAGTACTACAATGTAAAAATATTAAAAAAAAGAAAACCCTCTCACATGCATAAATGAAAGATTGCACACAAAGAACTCACATCTTTTCAAGCTTCAATAGTAAATATTCTGCTACTATGTGTGTGGTAATCCCACTTTAAAATACAAGACAAAACAAAACCATAAAATTTGGATACATATCATATCTTTTTACTTTTTGAATCAACTTTGTTGGGTACAATTTACACAAAATAAAATGCACACATTTTACAAATACACTTACATACAGTTTGACAGATTTATATGTTTTCATCTCTCTCAAAAGTTCCTTTGTGCCTCATCCAGTCATCTTCCATCTTCTGCATGAGACAGATCTGCTTTTTGTCACTATAGGTTAGGTTTGACTATTCTAGGAACTCATCTACCATATGCTTTTTGGGTACTGGCTTCTTTCATTCAGTATTATGTTTTAAGATGAATTAATATTGTATCTATCAGCAATTCATAGTTTTTTGTTTGATACAGATATGCCACAATGTGTTTATACAATTCACTTGTTGATGGACATTTGAGTTGTCCCCAAATCTTGCACAAATCTTCACGTTCAAGTCTTTTTGTAGACATGTCTTTGCATTTCTGTTGGGTAAATAAATACCCACATGGTGGCATGCTGGGTCTTATGTAAATATGTTTAATTTTATTAAAAATACCAATTACTTTTCCAATAATTGTACTATTTTGCATTTCACCAGAACTATATGAGAGTTCCAGCTGCCTCACATCCTCACACTTGGTATTGGGTCTTTAATTTTGATAATTCTAATGGATGAATTATGCTCTCTTTGTGGTTTTAATTTGTATTTTCTTGATGACTCTTGATGTCAAGCATCTACTATGCATTTGCTATAGATCTAGTTTTATGAAATGCTTGTTCAAATATTATGCCCATTTGGTCAGTTTGGTGGTTTTGCTTCTTGTTGTGTTTAATATAAGTTCTATGTCAAATACATAGATCGTGGTATTTTCTTCCAGTCTGAGGCTTGTCTTTTCATTATTTTCTTAATAATACTTATACTTTGATGAAGAACAATCGATCACTTTTTCTTTTTATGGTTAGTGCTTTATTTCTCCTATCTAAGAAATCTTTGTCAACCCCAAGCTCACAAAGATGTTAATTTTTGTTTCCTAAAAGTTTTATAGATTTTGATTTTATAGTTATGTCTATGGTCCATTTAGAATTAATGTCTGAGGGAAGAACTGAAGGTTGGGTTTTTTCCCCTACATAAAGATATTCAATTCTACCAATACTATTGAAAAACCTATCCATGAAATTATCTTGATTATCAATTGACAAGCCATGTGTGGGTCTGTTTCTGGGCTCTATTTTACTGCACTGGTCTGTCTACATGTCAGTCACAGGCCCAAATCACAATGAATGATTACCATACCTTACAGTAAGTTGTAAAATCACAGTATAAGTTCTCCAACTTTTTTCTCATTCAAATTGTTCTAATTCTTCAAAGTCTTTAGAATTCCCAAAATTTGCATTATAAAATTTAAGACGAAAATTTTTTTTAAGTAGGCTCTATGTGGAGCTCAATGTGGGGCTCAAACTCACAACCTCAAAATCAGGACGTGAGCTGAGATCAAGAGTTGGATGCTTAACTGACTGAGCCACCCCTGGGGAGCCAGGCACCCAAAAAAATTTTATTAAACAAGCCTGGTGGAATTTTAATTAGAGTGATGTTGAGTCTTTATCCCAGATTTAAATGACTTGATATCTTAAACATATGAATGTTTTGAGTGATGAACACAGCTTTTCTCTAAATTTATTTTGTCTTCTTTGATTTCTCTTAGCAGTGTTTTATAACTTTTAAGGTACAGTATATATTTGATAAAATTGCCCCTAAGCATTTTATGATTTGGGCTGTTGTATATGATGTCATTTTAATTTTATTTTGCAGTTGTTCATTGCTAGTATACAGAAATACTATTGGTCTTTGCACAATAACTCTCTACCCTGTTACCTTCCCAAAACGGAGAAGTTTAAAATTTCATTGATAAAAACCAACCCTTTACCCTCCAGCTGTGAACAATTAGGCTCATCAGCATTCCCTTCAGGAAACTCCTGCTGCTTTATTAAGTCTAATAAGCAACAGAATTTTGACTTTTTGATAGGTGGAGGTTATAAATCTCCCATCAAGATTGAAGAGGACAAGCTAAATTTATGTGCACAGTAGAATCTTTAATTATGGACCCCACAGGATGCTCAACCTAAAAATGTCCTATTTGTTCCAAGGTAGGAGTGGGAGGGGATGGAGGGACCAAATTAGGCTAAGGAATTATTTTCTTTTAACCAAATTTGACAGTAGGGTGGGTAACAGCTGTGCAGATCTCTGAATCTCTGATATGTCAATTAAAGAATCTTTGCTCATGAAATTTTTCTCTTTGCATGTCTAGACAACATTTTATTACTTTCATTGAATTTTATAATTTTTTACACATTGTTTTATATGAAAATGAGTCCTTCAACTCTTTGGAGAGAACACAGCGATTGATGATGAAGGAAATAAATTGAATTTTAGTGTGTCTTATTAGTGAAATAAAATCCTATGTGAGAGAACAAAAAGTTCTATTAAACCATAAGATATTTTCAACTCCCTTTTCAATGCAACTTTATTTTTTAAAGCTCCATGCTTTTTTTAATTCAACAAATTAAATAAATATAGCATCTCATTACACATAAATTTAATAAAAATGCTTATAATTACAACCAAATTTTGTTTTCAAAATTAATTCCTTTTAAAAAACCAAAAAGCTTTAATTCATCTTTGGTGTGCATGATTAGAAAGCTTTTAAACTGGTACAGCTTTCAGCCAGAAATATGAAATATCTCTAGCTCTCCAAATGGTGGTTTAAATCCTTTCTTTTTTTCCTTTTTTCTTTTTTTTTTTTTTTTGAGCTTGAGGGTGATTGACTCTCTATTGTTTGGTTCAGTTTTGTTTTTTTAAATATAATTTATCATCAAGTTGGCTAATATACAGTGTGTACAGTGTGCTCATGGTTTCTGGGGTAGATTCCTGTGGGTCATCACTTACATACAACACCCAGGGCTCATCCCAACAAGTACCCTCCTCTATGCCCATCACCCATTTTCCCCTCTCTCCCACCCCCCATCAACTCTTGGATTTTTCCCTGTATTTAAGGGTCTCTTAAGGTTTACCTCCCTCCCTTTCTGTTTGTAACTATTTTTTTCCATTCCCTTCCCCCAAGGTTTTCTGTTTATAGCAGCACTTTTAACAATAGCCAAATTACAGAAAGAGCCTAAATGTCCATCAACTGATGAATGGATAAAGGAGATGTGGTTTATATATACAATGGAGTACTACATGGCAATGAGAAAGAATGAACTCATGCCATTTGCAGCAATGTGGATGGAACTGGAAGATATGCTGAGTGAAATAAGTAAGTCAGAGAAGGACAGATATATTTTTTCCTTAATATGTGGATACCTATTCTTAAAGAGCGTTTGGAGAGACTATTTTGAATATACAATGGTCTTTTTCTCATCTCCTTGTACTCAAACTTGATTTGCCACATCTCCATTCTGTTATTACCTCTAATGCTCCCAGGACCTTTTTAGAACATAAAGCATTCTCATTATTTTCTTAACATCTTTAAGCATTTCCCTCAGAATTCAAAATAAAATTCAAATGCCTTACCATGGCATACAAAGTCTTTCATGGTTTGGTTCTAACCTCATTTCTGTCTCCCTACATTTGGAGAAGCAGGATCTCCATGAGGGCAGGAATTCTATCCATGACATTTTGTGTGTGTGTGTGTGTGTGTGTGTGTGTGTGTGTGTGTGTGTTCCAATACCTACCACTAACACTTAGTGCTTCTAAATTGGTGAATGGATGGACATATGAATAATTTTGTTTTTCAAGGCCATCATGAGTTGATGGTGTTCACATTAGAATATTACAAAGAGTTCATATGATGTTTATAAAGATGTTCACATACTTCAGGGTGGGATTCTAGGAAGTTTGATGTATCTGCATATCTATTAAGCTTCAATAGTATTTTGGATAAAAGCAAAGACTTCACAATTTTTTTTTTTTACTTCTCAGAGTGCTCTAAATTCCTCAAAATTGTAATTCCTCAAAAACTGTTGAATAAAATTATTCAAACTTGTCTGTGTTCCTTATATATCCTCTTCCTATGCTTTTTAGAAATAAAATTAACCTACTAAGCTTGTTTTATGTGTGCCACTGCCACAGAAAGAGACAGAATTAAGGCATGAAACACAACATTTCTGATGCTCAAACAACGCCACCACCAGCTTTTAAAGAAAGATACATCTGGTGGTCAGGAAAACTTCACGGAGAACTTGAAATCTGATCTGGCACCTGCAGGAAGGAGAGATTTAGATGGAAAGGGAAGTGTGCATTTCACAAAGGGCAAGATCTCAAGCAACCAAGAACATTAAAGGCAGAGACTAGAGCAAAAGTAATACAATCCTCTACAATCCCGACACTATTCCCTTTATGTTGAGACATTAGTATAATAGGATTACATATTCCTTCTGCCCAACAATTCCACTTTTATTTTATTACCAAGCTAAACTCATTAAAAATACACTCTGACTCCTCACTGAGCCACAACACTAATGAGGTAGCACCATTAGCATCAGGGCTTAGTCTGAAGTAATTACTTCTAGCTACATATTGGCGCCTTCACTGAAATGTGGGAATGTGAAGAAATGATTCTGGAGGTACTTTAACAGGGTTTAGAACAGATGCTTTCATCTGGAACGCTGACTCCAGGAATCATCAAACGCTTGAGAACAGTCATCCATAAAAATAATTATTTCTGTTCAAAATGAATGACTAGAATCAGATTCCTAACTCCCAAGATTTTATTGTTGACACTATTGATGACACTCTCTAAGGGTATTTTCAATAAACTCTAGTTGGTGTGCTATAGTTTCTCATTCTATGAAGCCCCTCTTTTTTTTTAAGTTGATGATTTGTTGTTGTTATTTTTGTTTTTTTATATTGTGACCAAAAAATTTTTTTCTAAGAAAGGGGAAATGAAGCCAACAAATCAGGTTTTATTTAGAATATGTGGTATGGAGGGTGGGAAGCAAGGATGAGAGAAAATAACAAACTGTTAGCAGAAAAGCAGACTTTATTATTTATGGAAAGTACGTTATTGGGAGTTGTAGTCGCTGAAGGTATCAGTATTCCCACCTTTAAGAGGATGGCACAGTTATATCTGGGGCCATCTTGAGTCTCAGGAGGCAGATACACTGGGAGATGAAGGGGAAAACAATCACTGGACAAAAGGCTAAATGACCCCAAATAGATACAAAGCAAATACTTGGGCCAGGGAAGAGAATGGCTAGGCTGTGATCTCTTGGTTTTAAGCTACTCTGCAAGATCGACCACATACAGAGGTGACCCAACCCAGAAGCCCCCAGCCCCATGGTGGACAAAGTGATGCTCCTTCCTTGGCTTCGCTTCTGCTCTAACCATCCTCATTCATCCACATGAGGTTCATGAGATACATAGATGGTGCTTGGCTCATGGATATCCTGTCTCCTTCTAGAAAAAAACTTGCTTAGCTACTATTATACTTTCTTTTTAGCATCTCACCCTTGTGTTCCACACAGTCTTGCCCTCCTCTGCTCTCCATCCTGGGGCATCCTGTGCTCCAAGACTGCCATTAGAGCCTTGCTATTGCTCCCAGTGCTGCTCTTTCTCCTTTTCAAAAACTCTTTTCTGGGGCGCCTGGGTGGCTCAGTCGGTTAGGCGTCTGGCTTCGGCTCAGGTCATGATCTCCTAGTTTGTGGGTTCGAGCCCCGCATCGGGCTCTGTGCTGACAACTAGCTCAGAGCCTGGAGCCTGTCTTCCAATTCTGTGCCTCCCTCTCTCTCTCTCTCTGACCTTTCCCTGCTCACACTGTCTCTCTCTCTCTCTCTCTCTCTCTGTCTCTCTCTCTCTCTCTCTCTCTCTCTCTCTCTCTCTCTCTCTCTCTCAAAAATAAATTTTTTAAAAAAACCTCTTTTCCCATCACAAATTTCCAACAGCCCCCTAATCTGGCTTTGGCTCTTCACTCTGATACTAGGCAAATCACTTGTTTCTAGTGCCTAACAAGTGTGCAGAGACAGTTCTGCCACTGGGGAAATTCTATAGACTCCCTGCAGTGGCCCCTGCATCAAGGGGTCTTCCTCACGCCTTCTTGCTAATTCTACTTTTCAAACTGCTTGACATGTTCTCTCTACCCACAAATCATTTCCCATATTTGGTCTCCACTGAGAAGCCTTCCTTCCCCACTGCCCGCTCTCTCTTGTCCTTCTCTTTTCCTACAGCACCTCACTCAGAACTATGGGTTTGATAGTGTCTTTTTCTCTGCTCAACTGTAAGCTCCCTGACACAGGAGTCATGTTATGTTTCTTCTTTTTCTACCCCTCCAGCACTCCATGGTGATTACCTGTTTACAACAGATATAAAATGAATCTCAGGTAGATGCCAGGCACTATAAAGGGGCACAGTGACATATTCATTCAACAGTGAGGTTTTGGAGATCCCATTATATCAGGCAGCATGCCCAGTCCTGCTCCTGTAGCTCTTGACACAATGAAGTAGACATCATACAAATACTTAATTTGTAAAGAGTGATAAAATCACCATGGAGAACTACAGAAGGAATTTATAATGGAGTGACCTTACTTAGTTTGAGAAGACATAGTTTGGCTGTGGCACAATGTAAATGTAATAAGTGAATGAAGGCATGAATACAGCTAAGAGGAGGAGGAAATTCGTGTAAAGAAGCTCCCAGCAAACTCAGTACACTTTCTGTCCTAAATAAATCCATATGAAATACAAAAAAGAAGCTACTCATCTTAACCAATGAAAATCATAAGGTAAATAATTTGACTGAAAGTAACTTTAGAGATCAATCAAAGCCGTGCCACTACAAGTTCGGGACCCCCTGGAACTCGAAGACCAAACCAATGTTTGCAGACAAGCGCAACGAGACCCTCTAAAGCCTGAATGCCATGATAAGGGCTCTTTTTCTTACAACACTTTCAGATATATGACATAATGTACAATCGGGATATATTAGAATTTTCCAATCACAGCCACAGCATACCCAGAGCAGAACAATTTTGATTCGTTCAATAAGTTCCAAAGAAAAGATGTTTTCCTCGAGAAGAAAAAAAAAACCCACAAGAGTCAAAACACAAATCTAGAATATATTCTCTTAAAATTTGTTTTATGGGAGATGCAGAAAAGGAGAAATAATCTGTGAAAAAAGGCAGATCCAAGATGTTTGAAAGCTTTGCAAGTCAGATCCATATCTTTCTTAAATGGGAACAAAACCAAAAGGAAACACTGTCTTAATTTTCTTCTGAGTAAAGTGAGATATTTTATTTCCCTTGTAAACATGCATATAAAAAAAGTGCTTTTTCTGCCCAGTGTACCTGATCTGGCATTTTCTAGTAGGAGAAAAATCAGTAAGAAATGATACTGCATAAGTGTAAATCAGCAAAACCAGGAAGAGAAGAGATCACTGTTCTTTTATCTTCACACACAATATAACAAAAGCCACGTCTCAATTTCTGAGAAGTTTCAGAGTTTAGGGATGCCATCTTATAGAGTGGGTTTTAAAACATAGGCCAAGGAGCCTCGCCAGATGCAAATGAATCAGAGTCCCTTTTGAATTGAGTGACTTTAGTCTACCCATTTAACTTTTCCAAGTCTGTTCTACTTTTTTATAAAATGGGGGAAATCATAATAATTACAAGAGTAATAATAATAGCTTCAAAGAGCAGTATGAACATTATACAAGATAAGCCATGTTTGGAAGAATACTTGGCAAACTGACAAAATGCAGGAAAGAAAGTGGAAAAGAAAAAATGAGAAAGAAAAATATTTCCACATTACAGAGAACTGTGTAAAAAACAGAGTATATTTTCTGGAAAACAGTATATACGTTCCTCAAAAAATTAAAAATAGAACTACCCATGGGGCGCCTGGGTGGCTCAGTTGGTTAAGTGTCTGGCTTCGACTCAGGTCATGATCTCACGGTTTGTGGGTTTGAGCCCCACATCAGGCTCTATGCTGCCAGCTCAGAGCCTGGAGCCTGTCTTTGGATTCTGTATCTCCTTCGCTCTCTGACCCTCCCCTCCTCACACTGTCTCTCTCTGTCTCTCAAAAATAAATAAATTAAAAATTTAAAAAATATAGAACTACCCTACAACCCAGCAATTGTACTACTAGGTTACTTATCCAAAAATACAGGGATGCTGTTTCGAAGGGGCACATTCACCCCAATGTTTATAGCAGCACTATCAATAATACCCAAAGTATGGAGAGAGAGCCCAAATGTCCATCGCTGGATGAATGGATAAAGAAGATGTGAATGGAGTATTACTCAGCAATCAAAAAGAATTAAATCTTGCCATTCGCAACTACATGGATGGAAGTAGAGAATATTATTCTATGTGAAAATAGTCAGAGAAAGACAAAGATCATATGACTTCACTCCTATGAGGACTTTAAGGTACAAAATAGATGAGCATAAGGGAAGGGAAGCAAAAATAATATAAAAACAGGGAGGGGGACGAAACATAAGAGACTCAAATATGGAGAACAAACAGAGGGTTACTGGAGGGATTGTGGGAGGGGGGATGGGCTACACGGGTAAGGGGCATTAAGGAATCTGCTCCTGAAATCATTGCCGCACTATATGCTAACTCACTTGGATGTAAATTTTAAAATAAATTATTAAAAAAAACAGAATATGTTTCCATGTTCAACTACTATCTTTTAAAATACTTTAAACATACATCATCAGAATCAAAAGGCTTTTTTAAGTGGGGGAGGGATTTCACAAAGAAATGGCCAAAGAAAGAGGCAAACATGGAAAAGAAATCAGAGAACCTCCTTTGTCTGAGCCTGTTTATCCATTCTTTGCTGTTCTTTCAGAAGTCAACTCCCAGATGGTAAGGGAACATGCCTTGTGTAACATTCTTCCAGCTCTATGTCTGCTTTAGGAACTTGGCTTTAAAAATCAAAATATGCCTTTATGTCTCCATATTTTTTTTATTTTTTAAATGTTTATTTGGAGGGGGGAAGGGGCAGAGAGAAGGAGACACAGAATCCGAAGCAGCCTCCAGCCTCTGAGCTGTCAGCACAGAGCCTGACACAGGGCTCGAAATCACAAATTGTGAGATCATGACCTGAGCTGAAGTCGGACGCATAACCGACTGAGCCACCCAGGCCCCCATCTCCATGTTAAAAAAAATTTATTTCCATAACCTAGCTCAACGTTTATTGATTTTAACCTATAAGACAGGATTATAACATATGCAAACACACATAAAACACAATGAAAAGCAAGAAATACTATCCAAATGCCTCAGCATCATATGAAAATATATGTGAAGAAAATAATGCACAGAAAGACAGGCATTCACAGCATGAGGCAACTTATCTTGAAGTATAAAATGGTTAATTTGCAATGAGAAGGGCTAACTTTAGGATAGGATCAGCCCAAGGGAGGTTTTTCTGACAACTCAGCACTACACAAGGCATACCCCACATTGGTCTGCTGTAAACGAACACACTTTGTCCCTCCTCAGGGAAGCAAGAAGAGTTTATAGTTGATTTCTGTTCCCATTGATTCTACTGAACAACGCTCTTTAATCAAGCAGCTGCCACGCGGCTCACTGGCTTCCCATCTGAGCTACTCCAAACACAGCCTGCGCCGCCTTGCCCGGGTCTGCAGGTCTTCAGAGCTGTTAGGACACAGCGGATCCCTTGTAAGTCATTTGGCCGCTCCTGCTCCCCCCGCGTGCCAATTAGTCTGCGGGCTGCTCCTCCTCTGCAGCCACCAGAACCTCACTCCTATGAGGGAACCACATATCTGAGAAACCAAATGGTCATGACACCTTACATTTGTCACCAACCTGGACCTCAAATGTCCTTGGGAATTCCTGAACCTTTAGAAGACCATTTTCAGAGTAGGAAACATGAAAGGTAAATATTTTTACAAGGTAAAAAGGGAAAGTATTTATACAGGAACTATTTTTTTTCCAAGATTTTATTTAAATTCACATCAGTTAACATACGGTGTCATATTGGCTTCAGAAGTAGAATTTAGTGATCACTTAGATAGAACACCCAGTCCTCTTCACAAGTGCCCTCCTTAATGCCCATCACCCATTTAGCCCATCCTCCACCCACCTCTCTTCCAGCAGCCCTGTTTGCTCTCTATAGGCAAACCATAAGAGACTCTTAATATGGTTGGCCTCCCTCTCTATTTTTTCTTATTTTATTTTTCCTTCCCTTTCCCTATGGTCATTTGCTTTGTTTCTTAAATTCCACATATGAGTGAAATCATATGGTATCTGTCTTCTCTGAGTGACTTATTTCACTTAGCATAATATACTCTAGTTTCACCCATGTTGTTGCAAATGGAAAGATTTCACTCTTTTTGATGGCTGAGTAAATTTCCATTGTGTGTATATGCATATGTGTGTGTGTATATATTATATATATATGTGTGTGTGTGTATTACATCTTCTTCCCATAATTTAGCTGTTGTTGATAATGCTGCTATAAATATTGGGGTGCATGAGCATTTCTGTATCCTTTGGATATATACCTAGTAGTAGGAGTGCTGGGTTCTGGGGTAGTTCTATTTTTAACTTTTTGAAGAACCTCCATGCTGTTTTCCAGAGTGGCTATACCAATTTGCATTCCTACCAACAGTATAAGAGGGTTCTCATTTCTCTGCATCCTCATCAACATCTGTTGTTTCCTGTATTATTAATTTTAGCCATTCTGATATGTGTGAGGTGGTATCTCATCGTGGTTTTGATTTGTATTTCCCTAATCATGAGTGCTATTAAGCATCTTTTCATGTGTCTATTAGCCATTTGTAGGTCTTTTTGGAGAAATGTCTGTTCATATCTTCTGCCCATTTCTTAACTGGATTATTTATTTTTGGGGTGCTGAGTTTGATAAGTTCTTTATAGATTTTGGATACTAGCCCTTTATCCAATATGGCATTTGCAAATATCTACTCCTACTTTGTAGATTGCCTTTTAGTTTTGTCACTTGTTTCCTTCACGACACAGGAACTAGTTTTATGTGATGATCTGGAAGGGAGGAAATAAAGGAACATTCAAAGTAGACAGATCTCTGTTTTTCAATTCAAAATGTTGCTTTTCTATTCCCTCAACCCTATTGAAATGTTCTACATTGTCCCATAAGTTCTAGTGGCAAAATAAAAAAAATTAAATGCCTTGAGTTAGGATTTGAGGAATTTTTTTAACTAAGCTATAAACTGCAAGTGACAGTGTATTCCTAAGACAGCTATGACAAGGGAAGTTAATGGAGTAGATGGAGAACACATAGGAATACTCAAGGAGATGCAGTCCAGAGGCAGAGCACGAAGAAAACTGGTGAGCTGCTATTGCATGCACTTGGCGAAATGTTCCCAAAGCCACTTAACAAAGCTGCCCTCTCTAGGCTGGCTCATCTCAGATGCCAATCTGAAATGTATGAATCCCATTTTCAAGGCATTCACCCTGCTACGGACAGAAAACACACCAAGAGTGTCATGTTGTGCAGAAAGACAAACGCTCTACGATCTCACTTAATATGTGGACTCTAAAAAAGTCAAGCTCATAGAAACGGAGAGGGATGGCGGGGGGGGGGGGCAAAGGGTACGAACCTCCAGTTATAAAATGAATAAGTTCGGGGAATCCATGTACAGCATGGTGACCACAATCAGGAATACTGCGTTGTATTCTTGAAATATGCTGAAAGAGTAGATCTTAAGTGTTCTCACCACAAAAAGAAAAAATGGAAACTATGTGAAGTGACTGATGTGTTAATCAGCTTGACTGTGGTAATCATGTCACAATATATGCATATATCAAATCATCATGTTGTAAACATTAGGAAAACACAACTTTTGTCAGTTATACTTCAATAAAACTAGGAAAAAACATTAGGGGAAGACGGTGAAAGGTATATAGGTACTATCATCACAATTCTTCTGTAAATTTAGATTGTCCAAAAAATTGTTTAAGACTATGAAAAAAACATGCTTTATGAATATACTTTTAATGCCAAAATTGGAATCTTTCTTTCAAGGTGATAATGGGATTGTGGGCCTCATTTTTACTATATGTTAATATTTCTGTAATATAATATTATTTCTATCAATAAATAAAGTAATCCACAGAAGATGCAAAGAATAGTATTCTTTCATATAAGAAACCACTCTTTATGTAAAAATGTACAGTTTTATATTTGCTTGTCATGGAGAGATTTCTCCAAACTCTTCACTTTGCCATAATTGGAAATCCCTCTTATCTGTGTATTTTTTAAATGGATACTAGAGAACAAATCGCTCCAGTATTTAGATTCTATTGGGTATTTACTTTATTTTGTTTATTTTATTTTATTTTATTTTATTTTATTTTATTTTATTTTATTTTATTGAGAAGGACAGCGTACGCGTGAGTGGGGACGGGCCAGCAGGACAGGGAGAGAGAATCTCAAGCAGACTTCACACTCAGTACAGAGATTGATCCCAGGACCCTGTGCTCATGACCTGAATGAAATCAAGAGTCGAACATGCAACCGACTGAGCCACCCAGGTGCCCCTGCTGGGTATGTTTTTAAAAAGATGAAACAGGTTTTGTTTAAATCACTGAGAGTTATAGTATAAAGAAAATGACATACTCATTTTTCACTTACTACTCGTTTGGGCATTTAGAATTTTACTTCTAATTCCAAGAAATAAATAACTTAAAAGTGTAAAATGATAGAAAATCTTCAACCTATTATGTAAGACATGTTTCTTATTAACTTAGCTATTACCTTTCTAATGAAACTATCCAGTGTTCTTAGAACACACATTAGTAAATCAAGTGTGAAGGAAAAGTAGAGATAAGTAATTAGAGTCTGAAAAACCAAATTAAAAACAAAAATGGTGGGGAAAAAAAGGATGAACTTTAGGGTAGACACAGTAAATACAATATGAATTAAAGAATGGAGAATGTGGAATTCAGTGGGAGATCTGGGTTTTTATTTACTGTTTACAGTACTTTCTACTTTGGGAGTAAATGGCAATTTGACTAGAAAGAATTGGTGGTTTCAGGGTTAAAATGCACAATATAATTCTCGGTAGCACCAATTTTTCCAAGATGGTTATCTTGCAAAAGATGCAAGTGTAGAGGTTAAGAATATGGGCTTTAAGGTTCAAATTAAGTTCCTGTCAGTTATTATTAAGTGACCTTGGGTATCGTATTTACCTCTCCTCACCACCGTTTCCATACCAGGAAAATAGACTAATGACAATAACTACTACTCTAGTGGATGCAAGAATCAGTGATGTAGTACACAGAAAATGCAAAACAGCCCTGGCACAGGATAAACAGTCAATAGATGGCAGTTATAATTGTTAAATATTAACAACAGGATTGATAGGAATCCCATGGCTTGGAAACTAGTGATATGATATGTCACTGTGCAAAAAAAAAAAACCTTCTGCTATTCTATTATTATTTTTATGTACTTGATCAGACTTAACAAACATGAGTTAATTGATAAGATTAAAAGTTGATAGATTTTAATTTTTTAATGTGTTATTTATTTTTGATACAGAGAGAGACAGAGCATGAGAGGGGGAGGGGCAGAGAGAGAAGAGGACACAGAACTGGAAGCAGGCTCCAGGTTCTGAGCCAGCCGCCAGCACAGAGCCCGATGCGGGGCTCGAACCCACGAACGTGAGAACTGACCTGAGCTGAAGCCCGAGGCTTAACCGACTGAGCCACCCAGGCTCTAAAATCTAAAAGTTGATAGATTTTAGAATGTACAATATGCTTCTCAGGGAAAAGCAGTCACATTGGCATGGTGTCTATGTACATGCTCCATGGTGCCCACATCAAAAGACTAGGAAAACAACGATCAACGGTGTATTTAAGATAGAGAAGATTTTAAAGTTCAAGATGAATGAAAACTGAATGAGAAAGCTACTGTATGCCAAAAATTAAAAAATTTCACTCTAAAAAAGATACTTACTCTTCATTGCATAGACTTCCTGACATCACAATAACTCTTAACTGCATGTTAAACAATGAGTCCAAATATACAGAATTCTTTAAAAGTCAGCAGGACGAAGCAGATCCGAAAATGCCTTGTAAACAGCCAGAGCACATAATTGGGATTAATTTCCAGGCAATCAATCAGCTATTTGAGTCACCAAAATGGGATTACTGCTTAAGTAATTATGCATGGCTGGTTCAAGAGTCATTGATTTCTGTCTCTTAAAACAATATAAGTCATAGCATACGTTAACTCTTCAGTTATAGAAAGACTGAATATCTTAATAATATCAGGCCTCCTGAAATTGATCTATAAATTCAATATGATTTTAATCATAATCTCATAAATTTGGAATAGTTAACATCCAAGAATAGCTAAGAACCCATTGAAAAAATTGGGAAATAAATAAACCAGTTGAGAGAAGCTATTGTACCAAACATCAAGAATTCTCATGTGGCTATAATACTTGAAAACCTTGTGATATTAGCACAGGGAAAGCAAAAACAGACTCACAGATATACTATATTGGACAAAGGCTAGACATTTTTCTAAATCATATTCTGATCATTGGTTTTTCATATAGTGAAAGAAAAGCTGTATTCCCAGGTTTCTCTACACATACTAAAAAAATCAATTACATGTTCTTAAAGAACCAAAATATGAAAAAGGAAAACTAAAATATAGGCTACAGCACTGTGATATTGACGCATGGTGACAGATGGTGACTACCTACACCTTTGGTGAGTACAGTACAGTGTATAGGATTATTGAATCACTATGTTGTACACATGAAACTAATGTAACATTGTATACCAATTATAATTAAAAAAAATAAAGACTTAAGTATGAAAAAGCAAAACTAATAACTTTAAGAAATAGAATATAAGAGGATACCTTCATGAATTCAGAATAGAAAAGGTTTTTTTTAATGTTTATTTATTTTGAGAGAGAGTATGAGCAGAGAGAGGAAGACAAAAAGAGAGAGAGAATTCCAAGCTAGATCTATACTGTCGGTGTAGAGCCCACGTGGGACTCGATCTCATGAACTCTGAGCCAAAATCAAGAGTCAGACTCAACCAACCTAGCCACACAGGCAGTCCAGAGAAGGATTTCTTGTTGTTTTTATTTCTCTTTAATTTTTTTAATGTTTATTTATTTTTAAGAGAGAGAGAAAGAGAGCACAAGTGGAGAAGGGGCAGAGAGAGAGGGAGACACAGAATCCAAAACAGGCTCCAAGCTGACAGCAGCAAGCCAAATATGGGGCTCAAACTCACAAACAGCAAGATCATGACCTGAGCCAAAGCTGGACACTTAACCGACTGAACCACCCAGGTGCTCCCCAGAGAAGAATTTCTTAAATAAAACACAATAAGTGCAAACCATAGAGGACGTTGTTAAAATTAACTGTATTTGTTTTCTTGGGCCAGCATAACAAAGTACGACAGACTGGGTTGTTTAAATAATGAAATTTATTTTCTCACAGTTCTGGACACCTTGCATCCAACTTAAAGTGTTAGCAGGGTTGGTTTCATCTGAGGCCTCTCTCCTTGCAGACTACTGTCTTCTCTGTGCCTTCACATCGTCTTCCCTCTGTACCTATCTGTACCCAAATTTCCTTTTCTTATTAGGACACTAGTTGAATTGGATTAGGGCCTACCCTAATGACCTCAGGCTAACTTGACTACCTCTTTGAAAATCATAAGATTATACTGATGTGTTAGGGGTAAGGACTCACCATATGAATTTGGGGGTGACACGTTTCAAGCCAGAACAACAACCCAAAAGAAAAGTAGGCAAAGACTTAAAACGGGCATTGCACAGAGAAGGAAATCCCAACAAATATGCTGAACCTCGTTGGTAGTCATAGAAAAATCAAGTTAGAAACCACAGTGACATACCATTTCACACCCTACAGATTGGTCAGAACTTAAAAGGCTGACAGGACCAAGTGTTAGCAAAGATATAGATCAACTGGATTGCATATACTTGGTTGATGAGACTGAAAATTTGCCTACTGACCACAGGAGAAAATTTTGGGTCATCCAAAAATGCTAATAGTGTCTAAGATTCATAAATGTCAATTCTAGGAATATTAACTAGGAAAGGTCTTATACATTTACACGAATAAGCATATAAAAATTGTTCATGCCAGGACTTTTGTAGTAGTAAAATACTGGAAAACCAAAGGTCTATCAACAGCATTGATGTATTCATAGTGGTATAATCCTATAATGAAATAATCTATGGCCATTAAAAGAATCAATCTACAGCTAAAAACAAAAATGTATATGAAATGAATTTCAGAAACATGAGGTGAGTAAAAAAGAAAAAAGCATTTCAGAAATAATACCTATGGAATGATGATTTGATTTACACAAATTTCAAAAAATTAAAAACTAAAAAAATGTAGTTAGGGATATGAACATATGTGGTGAAACCATAAAGAAAAGAGTTAAAATAAACACAAAATTCTGGATGATGGCATCTCTGAGGCAATTGGAATAAGATGCATTGGGGAAGAGGTCCACAATACAGAGGTATTCACTGAATTCATTCAAAACTGAATTTTATCAAATGTTTTATTAAAATGTTTATTATATATTCAACACTTGACAAAAATATTTTAAAGTTAAAAAGTTAGAACACGGTAAAGTAAATGAAAGAATGTGAGATAAAAATGTCAACAGCTTTTTTTATTAGAAATGAACATTCTAAAAAATCAATGTATAACTCAACTATCTCTGCCAAATTTTAAGCACTGTCATTTCTCATTTTAAATCATAAGTTCACCATGTAATAAAAGCAGAACTGAAAGGCTACTAGTGAATAATCTTGATTATAAAACACTGTAAACCCTATATCCAGATAAATGCCAATACAATGACTATTTCCCCATAAATCTTAAATTGAATGCTCTGCAAAGAAAAAACGTTACAGAATTAAATTTTTATCCTTTCTAAAAAATGTTCATTTTATCTATTTCACAATATTTTACATGAAAATATTTTCTACTTTCCATGTATAACTTTTCAAAGTCATCAGAACTACACTGGAATTAATTTTGTGAGAGGGAATAATGTACATAGGTCCCAATATTTTAAACCAAATATCCAAATTCAAAATGTAGGCAGGTGTATAAACATGTAAGTGATATTTCAAGAAAGGGAATCTGAATCTGAATAATAGAGTATCTGGCAGAGAGAGACAAATTCCATTATGGCCTCTTTTTTTTTGCCAGACCCGAGTCCTTATATGCAGACCTGCTGCCTAGACCCAGGATTCCATGGTCTGACTGAGTTGCCAAATATTGACCCAAAAGGAAGAGAATAACCACACACCATGTTCTGGTTCATCTAACACTGCTCTGGAAAACACAGTGCAGTCTCATGGGATACGACCAACTCCACAAGCCTGGAAGAGCTGCTGCCTGGAGCTGCCAGGCGAGGGGTGGAGAAGAGAGTAGGTGAGAATATAGGGGTGTAGAATAGAGGAGGTGAGACCTGGAAGGAAAAGCAGCCTGTCTTGTGAAGTTACCCCAGATTTCTGCCCTAACCGCTGTCTGTTCAATAGACGTTTTTGATATTTTTACTATAATTCAAAAGCAATTAACATGGAAGCTGCTTTTAGAGACACAGGGGATATTTAAATATGGTATTTACTCTGTTAGTAATAATGATTCTACCATCTTCCCAATCTTAGGAAAGTCCCAAAGAATTGCTTCCTAGATTTTTATAGCACTCTTCCATGTATTCCATATCTTCAACCCAGGTGGGAATGGAGTATTCAGCCAAGACAGACATATGGATAGAGATACAGATCAACTGTGTTTCTCTTCAAGGGTTTTTGGAATCATCATCCCTCTCTTACCCATCACAAGCTTTACAACAATTTCTTTTACTCTGCATCTTTTGTCCTTTAACAATTCTAAAAATCTGTTAAATACTGGGCATACTAACCCTAAACCATGGCTGGAATAATAATTGAGAATTAATGGCACATAATAAAAACATCCTTAACTACAGATCAGGTGAAAAATTAGGAAGACAAGTCATTCAATACCTCCAATATGAAGACCATTCTAAAGATGGAAAGACCTGTTTATACTTGTATCTACTTGAAAATTAAATGTATGCTTAAAAGATGACCCTGTCCCAACATCTTCCTGACTTGTAATTAGCCCTGTGTGGTTAAGAGATAATGAATTATATAAACATGGTAGCAGGACAGCAAACACCCTTCACAACTGTCCAGGAGGCTCTGCTGAGCACAGCAGGGGGATAACACTGCTGCTCTGGCCTGATTAGGGTGAGAGCATCATCCGATGCAATTAAATTTCACAAAATGTCAAAATGTAGCAAGGAAACCATAACACACAATGTCACAGAAGCTCTGCATCTGGAGAAATTCTTTGCATAATTTATTGAGTGTACGCTATGGTACTGCATGATCAAAGCAAAAGGAAGAAAAAGAAAGGCCCACTATTGTGGACCTAGACTGATGCTGAAAACACAAATCTGTGATTTGCATATAGAACTGGGGATTACAGAGAAATGGAGCCCTAAATTGCAGGTACAGCACTTGGAGATTTAGGGAACCATAACAATAAAACTTTCTTTGAAGCTTAAGTTATAAGAGGGCTTATCACTTTCTATTCATAGGTCTTCACAGCTATTACAAAAGCAAAAGAAGTTTGAAAATGGTGAGTTTTAAGCACAGTTTTGGCAGGCCACACTAAGTATTTTCTGTTAGTTTCATAGTAGAAATCCTCTTAAAAAAAAAATGGAGCCTTATGAAGATGGTAGTGGTTTCTTCACAGGAATATTACAGTTTGGGGTTGAAATTATAGGGCAAAACAAATAATGTGGTATCTTGTATCGGGCTCCATTTTTAGATCAAGCCCCCTAATCAGCTGTGACAGGGAATGAAAATCTATGAGGCAAAACTGAGCAGCGCCAGATGCTGGCAAACCTCTCAGATGTGGAAGGAAACAGCTGATCAGAGCAGAAGCTCAAGCTATCTGTCCAGAAGCTCAATCGTTGTCACCTGAACTTCGTCCATGGGGAGAAGGCGGCTGGCCACACCAGCTCCCCTGTCTAGGACCTCCTCACTGGTCAGGACCAGGAGAACTGCACTGATGACAGCTGAAAGGGGCCTCCTACATCTGAATCAGGGGCAGAAGGGTGTGAAAGGTTTGCAAGCTTGGCTGGGACTTAAAATCATGCAACCTGCTCACGTCACACATCAGGAAAAGGAACAGCAAAGTGACTGACTGAACTGAGCTAACTAGAGTCTTGTCCTTAAGACTGGACTCCACTTTTCTAACTCCAGGCCCTTGACCCCTCACTACCCAAAGAAGAACAACAACATTTGGAAGAAATGTAGATGCTCAGGCTCCATCTTAGGATCTACTGAACCAGGAATTATCTTTAAAGAAGATCTCCAGAAGATTCCCATGCACATTAAGGTTTGAAAAGCACAGCTCTACACTACAGTGTTTAACTCTTCCAATCCAAAAAAGCAGATCAAGAGACAAACTGCCTGAGTTTCAATCTAGTCTCCTCCACTTACTAGCTTTATGACCCTTAAACTCACTCCCTCTCAATTCCTTCTACAAAATCATCGCAATACTTACTTAACAGTGTTCTTGGGAGCGATAAACAAATGAACGCACAGATGCCTGACCTAAAATAAATTCTATATAAGTTTTAGCAATTATTATTTTAATATCATTTTTATGACGATTTGACAAAGAAAAAATAAGAAGTTATCAACTATCAACTTCTGCATATATATACATATATATGACTCTGCTTAGATATATGGATCTTGCAAGGCTTTTAAGGATGCATACAGTGATTCCCTAGTGTCTGCAAAGAAGAGAGAAACTTTCGGGCTCAATATAATAAAGCTGCTTTAGCATCTTATCTCTGTTCTTACTCTAGTCTCGTTTTGTAACATTATGCCCACAGAGTTCTGGATTACCCACTAGGCCAACTAAGCATGCCTAGGACCCTTACAAAGCAAGCCACATTTCTACTCTACCCCACAAAAAACTTAGCAAAGTACATTTCTATGAATATATTGTAATTTTGCAATCAGAAAATCTAGAAAGCTGTTTTAATTTCTGTATACAGGTAAGTTTTGAGTTATTTCAACATGTAAACTCTTTCTCCAGTTCTTATGCATGTTATTTCTTTTCCTCACCTAATTACATAAGCTAGGAAAGAGTGAATTTATTTTTGAATACACACATAGGGAGCACATTTACAACCTACTCAACTTGTAAACTTAGATAGTACCAACCTTGTGAACTACTTGTAATGTTTCCAATGTAACATATTCTCTCCATTCTATGCATTTCTACATGCTGCACCATTAACCTAAAATACCTTTTCTCAATTTTAACCAGGGTTAACATGCTCCAACTAAAAACCACCAGGAACAACCGTGGTGTGTACCAAGTTGAGTTTATTACTAACTGCAGATATGGATAATGCACACAATGGGGAACTCTGGGATGCCTTAGTAAGAGGGCTTATAAAGAACCTATTACAGGATTGGGGCAAGTAATAGGTGAATCTGGGTACAAGGGAAAAGCTTTGATCAGGACTGGCTGATGTCAGTAAATCTTATCAATAAAGTGGGTGAAATGAAGCAAAGCTAAATCTGTAATTTGTAAAGAAAGAGCAGTCACTCATATTATCCAGGATGGAGGGAATCTTTGGCCATTTTTGTGATCTGGACAATGTTCAAGTTTTCATCTATGATTGGACATGATTTCAGAGCGCTCTTGTTTTTTATTTAATCCATCTGAGCACAGATCCATCAACATTTTATGATGTTGATGTTCTGTGAAATTGTTTATGTGCAACAGAATAGCTAGGCCTCACCGTGAGGACCAAGCCAGTTCCTGGCTGTCAGCGGCTAGTTTTCTCACCAGGAGACTCTTCTTCATTCAAAATCCAGGAATGTCTGCTGTAAATCCCTGCAACCCCCCACCTCTGATTCAGCAACCTGTCCTCAGTGCTCCTCCACTGCACGCGTGTGCACCACACCTGCAGCCCATGACACAGCAGGCTGTCCATGTCTGTTCTCTCCTCATTCTCCCCACTAGCTCAGGAGCTTTCATTAGCAGGACATTTGAGCCGTGTGCTGAGTGTCTCCTGTCTCCCTCCACCCCCACCTCTTTTCTCCACCCTGCTTCGCTCTTTTCTATCCAGAAGCTTGCCTCATATAGTCTGCTACTTCCTCTCATGCCTTCTGCCTTCCAGTTTGACTTCAATGGGGAGCCCTGATGGGAGATGGGAGGAAGGGAAGAAAGGGAGGTCAGGGTGCCTATGGCACCCTCCCCACAAGGCTGCCTCAAGATGGATGTTGTAAGTCTCAAGGGAACATTTCCACAAGACCCTCTCTCCTGGGTTCAAGTAACTGTTTCTTCCCTCCTCCCTTCAGGCCGGGATCCAATCAGAGTAACTCTGCCCTTCCTATCCCTAGGTACCACACCATCCCCTGCGGGGCCCCACGCCTGCCTTTGTGAACACACACCCCCCTCCCATTATCCTAACTTGAGTGTGTCTTCTTGTCCTGTTGTGATTGTGGCCCCACACAGTATCTCTACCTAGTTATGGCTCTACTTCTGTACCATATATGATTCTATTGCTGAGAATCAGACCCCAACCTCATGAGTTTATACTCTGGACCTAGTCCAGTGCCTGTCACTCATTCAAATGAATGGATATGATTATTCTTCATGTTCAACCTTTCCCTTTTCTGTATCTAGAGTGCTTTCCAGGGTGTTGCTTATGTGTGGCACATTCTCCTGAAAGGACTCTGAGCAAGATGAGAATAAGGCACAAAAGGGAGTATTCCCAGAATCAGTGGTGGTTGAGGACTGAAGAGAGCTGGGGGTAGGAGTCTCATAAAGGGTGCTAAAAGTTGGAAAGACATATAACAATTTCCATCTAAATTCACTTATACTTTCCTAATTAATACAAAGACTCTGAAAATATTTTACTTGAGTGAGATTTAAAAATGAACACAGAATGGAGGTTTTAGGACCTATGCCTATCAGAGTCAATGATCATATGCAGTTCAGTCCACCACCTTTCCAAGAATCATTCCCCATACAAAGTTCCAAGGTGGCTTTTAAAAATGTGTTTTGTAGAAAACAGCCACCTTTCCTCACATAAGAGGCAGATGGATTACACTAAATGTATTATTAGTAACATACACTACTGGGCTTGAGTGCCTTACAAAACCACCTTCCACATCTGTCTACAATTCAACAAAATAATACCCATACCTAAAGATGAGGAGTTGTTATCATGTCCTTTCTCCCATGTATCCTTTAAAATAAAGTCAGATTTCCTGCAAACAAGCAGAGATTCTACATTTAGAGCCATCTCTGAAAAAGACCTTTGGAGGGTGACAGCATTGCCATCTGCAACAGAAGATGGTGGGTATTAGCACAAGGATGATTTAATTATTTCTTGATGCCAACTGAGGTTTCACCTGATTGTTCTCCAGCTGTTCCATATTAAAATAAATTACGCACATTTAGAAGAGCCAGTAAACAGGGTAATAATGAGTCCTGTGCTCTTGCATCTTAACAGTCAAGTTTGTATAGAATTATTTCCAGTATAAATAAAGCAGGAACCACATTGAGAAAATCTACTTAATATTGACCCAAAAGGGGAAAAAGTCTCCTTGAGAATGATATATTTAATTCTATTCTATGCAAGGTAATATTAACAGTTATGCAAAACAGCTGACTCTGTCCGCTAAAAATATCTGAAGGCAAGATAGGATGATATTCAAAAAAGAGGAAAATCATGGGAGATCAGATCTCAAATTCTCTTACAAATATCATATATTAGTATGTGAAATAGAAACATATTCTCCACATAGCAGCAATGTCAACAATAGCCAAAACATGGAAGGAGCCTAAATGTCCATCACCTGATGAGTGGATCAAGATGTGGTATATATACACAATGGAGTACTACATGGCAATGAGAAAGAATGAAATATGGCCATTTGTAGCAAAGTGGATGGACCTCGAGGGTGTCATGCTAAGCGAAATAAGTCAGGCAGAGAAAGACAGATACCATATGTTTGCACTCAGGTCTAACAGGAGAACAGGGGGAGGGGAAGAGGAAAAGAGAGTTGGGGAGAGAGAGGGACGCAAAACTTGAGAGACTATTGAATACTGAAAACGAACTGAGGGTTGAAGGGGGTGGGGAAAGAGGTGGTGGTGATGGAGGAGGGCACTTGTGGGGGAGAGCACTGGGTGTCATATGGAAACTAATTTGACAATAAACTATTTTTTTAAAAAAAGAAAGAAACAGATTCTCCATATTTCTACGGAAGGTTTGGAGAAAGGAGTGAGAAGTAAAACTAATCATGAAAATCTGATTTTTGCCATATATGATTATCAGGGAACTATGGTTCCTACTAAAAGATTTAATTCAACAAGTACAGAAATGGGTTGAATAGTAGGCTAAATACCTTGCAAAACAAATATATATTTAAAACACACACACAAACGTGGCACAAAAAAAAACATGATAAAACATCAGAAAATAAATATTAAGTTCTTAAAAGAAAAAAGTTTAGGTAACATATTTAAATTTACGTGACTACAGAAATTGCTCACTCCTTGTGCAACCAAATATTGGAAGAAGACACAATAAAAATTTCTAAATCCAATGCCAGTTTTACTTCTAAATCCTTTTCTCTCTTTTCCATGAATGAAGCAGATTATTAAATAATATCACAGTAT
The DNA here is from genome assembly GCA_004023785.1 of Mungos mungo. Classification (NCBI taxonomy): domain Eukaryota; kingdom Metazoa; phylum Chordata; class Mammalia; order Carnivora; family Herpestidae; genus Mungos; species Mungos mungo. The sequence continues at coordinate 65,037 of PISW01006893.1, forward strand.
ATAAAAAATTCTGTTTAGTATGAAGAATATTAAAAAGACACATAAAAGAAAGAAATGTTATTTATTAGTTATATATGGTATCAACTTTTTCTTGTACTTTGCTGCATTTTGTTACACGTTGAAGGATTTGGGGCACTTAGTTGATCAGTCTTCCAAAGTGGTAGGTAAACCCCAACATGACTCTGTTTTGTTCCATCCCTTTTTGCCTCTTTATTACAGCTTTTCTGTGGCTATTATTTCCTGCATTCATTCACTTTCTTTTCATTAAAGTAATCAAGATGATGAAGGTGCCTAATCCTAATATCCATAAACTGGGACTTGTGCTACAATTTTATAGTAGATTTGTTTTCTTTTATGTTTTAAAATTATCTCCCTAGATGAGTATAATATTTTCCTGAAATTAATTAATTGATTGATATTTATTAAGTTAGACGATGTGCAAAGTAAAGATTTCTAGAGGTTACAAAGGAAAGTCATGGGCCACAAGGGCTTGGTAATGTATCTGAAAGGACAAGGCACAGGCACATGAAACACAAACTAGCAGTGACAACTGAATAAAAACTAGCAATGACAATTGCTGTGTAAGTAAGCCAAGAAGAAATGCTGTGGGTTCTCAGATAAGTTGCAATATGACCAGGCAAGATGTTCATGAAATTGTATCAAATAAATTGCTTTATGTGGGAGAAGATATGGAGGTAGATGACAATATTGGAAAGCCGTGGCAGTCAGAAAGTACAAGGCACATTTTGTGGCAGTGAGGAGAGAGATTTGGTGAGAGCAAACTACTTCATAAGGCCGTGTGAGGGTGCAGCCAGAAACGTGGACATGAGACCCATCAGCCAATAGGTGCAGAGAAAGTCCACACAGAGGGCTGTTAAGTCATAGTTTCTGACACCAGTCAGATGTCCTTTCCAATTCTGGTCTGCTACCTACCAGCCCCATTTCCTCATCCACAAAATGGAGATGATAATAGCAACTACCTCAGAGAATTTCTGTAGATATTAAATGGGAAAACACCTTTCCCAGTGTGTAGCACATATCAAGGGGCCAAAAAAGTATGAGTTCCTGATATCAACCGCACTGGGTCTTACTGTGTCACCATTAGAAGACTCTTGGTGTTGAGTGACGTGATGAATCATTCCATTATAGCCAGGGCTCTCCAGAACGATGCCTCCTGCCTCTGCATTCAGCTGTCACTTCTCAATGATGGCCTGTGTCTGCCCTCACATATGCTAGGCATCATGGTACAGTTAACACGAACTTAGGTCAAGAGAGACCTAGATTCAAATAGTGACTATATATACTACTCTTCACAGCTTATTTTCTCTGAATTCAATTTTCTCTCAGGTTAAAAAAAAAAAAAAACATGCCAATAATAACAGCTACTTGTAAATGCTGTTAGGATGCTTAAATGAGATAACTCAAGCATCTTACCAAAAGAGTGGGCATGCTGTAAAGGTGACATTACCAAAAACACCCTCAGGACCCCACCTCATCCCGTGCATGGATCATTATCTTGTTTAATCATCCTAACAATCCTATGAGACAGATGTCCTTATTGGTCCCATTTACACGTAAGGAAACTGAGATTTAAAAAGCTCAAGTAACTTGTCAAGTCACAGATGATGTGTCTGGCAAAGCTGTGTCTAGACCAGGCAACCTGACCCCAGAGACACATCACCTTCTCTTTCCCCCCTTCCCAGCACCCTAAGACAGTAACCACACAGGCCAGCGTCAGCTTCCCCAGGCCCAGGGCCTCCTGGGCCTCACTAACTCCCCCATGAGGATGCCTTTGGCTGACAGAAAAGCCATAGTCAAAGGGCAATCCATTGTGTTCTCTAGGAAGTTGTTACTTATTACTCTGCATTTTACCCTGAAAGTCAGACACTGACAGTCATTGCTAGTGTATAGAGAGGTGGCAAAAGTCAGCTAAGGTCTCAGCTGCTCAACTGTCACATCCTTTTTCATTCCAGAGGAATGCAGTTTGCTCAAAATTACCATCTTCTGAACACAGTGGGCCTTCTCCCTCTCCTGGCGGTGACATGACAAAATCTGTGATCTGGCTGACTTTATGCCTCGGTGTGCACCTGAGCTGCTCATCACTACTCCTCTATTTGAGCCCCCACTCTTTATCAGCCTTCCCCCTGGTGTCTCTGCCAACAGTAATTTTTCTGTACTCAACATCCACGCTTTTCTTCATCTGTTTCCATACCACCCTACATGCTCTACTGTTTATCCTGAGGAGCTTCCCATCTCTGCTTTGACAACACAACGCCTATTTTTTTAATGTCAATTTCAACAGAACATTAATGAACCTGAAATTGTTCACTTAACATTTCCTTGAAGACCTACATTCAGCACTTTACTGGGGAAAATAAATATAACTTACTTCTAAGAATAGAGATCGGGTCTTTTTTACCTTTTTATAGTATAATGATCAACCACTCTCTTAACTATACGACGCATCTTAAAATAGATGTTGAAACATCTGCTGCATCACCAAAGCAGCCGAAAGCTATCTGGTTAAACCATGATTCACTCCTCTCAGATATACGTTGACGTTCTATCTTTTTACTCCTCCACATGCCTCTTGTGCTTTGGGAGAGAGTGTGATGCCCACCAGGATGATGCATTTCCTCTCCAGCATCTATCAGAGTCAGCCTCTATCTAATGAGGCCACATGCCTTTGCTGACCTGAAGAAGCAGTGGCCTGATCTGGTTGTGCCCATGGTTGTAGGAGACACAGCATATTTTTCATGTGAATGAACCTCTAACCTTTGCCTCCGACATCAATACTTCTTAACTCTCCCTCACAGTTTCCAAGCCTTTCTCAGGGATGCTTCAGTGAACAGATGGGTGACCGCATTCAGAAGCTGAAAGATCACAAATTATTTTGAGAATTCTATAAACTAAACATAAAAAAAACCCAAAAATTATTTTGAACTGCATCATGGAACCAGCAAAAGAATCAATCGTTTGGAATGTGCTGCATTCCCTGTGCTATTCATGTGAGACCGCCATTATCAATCTTTGTGAAGCTCAATTTTATTTAACTTTATTTTACTTCAATTCAGTAGTTGGTAATTTGCTATTTTATTTTGACTTGTTTTGCTTTTTACAACTGAAACAGTTATAAGAGACATTTCCAGCAATCACAGATCCTCCTGCCTTAAGGTGGTAAGTAGTTTTAGCTGACAACCACACTAAGCCACACTGTGATTACAGAGATTCTGTGGGACCTCCGGGGTTATTTCAGTTCTGTGTAAACATTTCAGTACATAATTTGGTGCATCTCTCGGTGTGAACTTTGTTTCTTGACAGTATGTGGCTTCTGTCTCAAGAATTAGCCTATATTCCAGGCTAGTTAAAGACACATAATAGTTAAAAATAACCAATCATTTCACAACTGTGGTCTCCTCAAATGCAGAACCAGGCTGAGCCCAGATTACATGGGCAGAGGTAAAGCTCATGAGAGAAGGAGAAAGAAACACCCATTCAGAAGGCTGCCTTGGTCTTCCAAGTAGTGAATAGTCCTCGATGTCAGCCAAGGCAGTATCATCTTCAAGGTAAAAATTTTGTCCAATTGTGAAATTATGAAATTGCCTGCCATAGCTAACCTTATCTTTACATAAGGTGAGTGAACTGGTTAAGAGCAGGGACTATGGCCTAGTCTACAGAGATTTGATTTCCAGCTTCACTTCACACTAGCCGAGTGATCCTGAGAAAGACTCGAGTTTTTTTTCATCTGTAAAATACAGATAATAATAATACCAACTGCATAGCATTGTTGAGGGTTAAATAAGTATGAAGACATAGAGAACTGTGCCTGAACACAGTTATAGCCTCAATAAATGTTAGGGTGATGGTTAGTTTTAAGTGTCAACTTGGCTAGGCTATGGTAACGATTACTTAAGCAAATAATATTCCAGAATGCTGTGAAGGTATTTTGTAGACATGGTTAACCTCTATAATCACTTGACTTTAAATAAAACTTAGTCTCTATAATTTGGGATAGCCTCATTGGTTCAGCTGAAAGACCTTCAGAGCAAAACTTAGATTTCCCTTAGGAAAACGAAATTATGCCCCTGGGCTAAATTGCCAGCCCCCACCCAAGAGTTTCTAGCTGGGCCGGCTGGCCCTGTAGATTTTGGATTTCCCTAGCCATACCTCACAATTACATGAACCAATACAATTCCTTGACAAGAAGCTCATGATGGTTATTCACAGCAGTTATATTCTACCAACTAGCCATAATCACTGAAACCATGCATATGCAACCATTTAGGAGAAATACACATTAGGTTCCTACAAGCCTCTAGTACAATATTTTTGTCAACCAATCAATATATAATCTTGTTTAATGCATGTTTCTGTTTAAGGATACCTTATTTGATATATATTTATTACAAATAATTAATTGCATGGTCTTTGGATAATGTAAAGCTGGGAGATTTAGAGGCTATGTGCATGATAGAGGTTTGTTTTCCAGTGTTCCTATAAAACAAGCCAGTCTCAGTGTGAAAATCAGCTCTTTTATATAACCCTTTTCCTGTCTACCATTTATCAGATATTTTTAAAATTCTTATACAGCCTTCTGATCTGCAGCACCTGCCTCATCTGCAAGTTAATATTTTTCATGCTGTATCACCTTTTTGACATGTGAGCAAGCCAGCACTAGCCAAAATGGGTTTAACATCTTCCTGACCATGGGTAACATGACCTTAAACATCTGTGGTTTTCAGCCTCACAACATTGCTGTCCACTACGCTTTATCCTGTGAGTTACTGTCTCATGAATCTATAAATTTAGCCAATTTTCCATCTTTCCCATAGCTTCACCACCCACTATAGTTGTTACTTTAGCACTTGCCAGAGCAGCCTCATGTACAGAGCAGTTAATTTCTTCATTTTTCTGGATATACTTCTTATTGATTCATTAATATTGAACTCACAACGAGAAGCACTATAACTCATGCCTGAACAATGCTTATCTAGCACAAATATTTTCTCCATAAGGGACAACACAGCCTTCTTGTGCTTAGGAACACTAAACGGCACCTCAGCACTACCCAAGGGGGCCACTGTAAACAATGAAATCACCAACAAAAAGAACAAAAATATGAAAAATGTGGCACTAAACAGACCACGAAAAAGACGCTTGTTTATAGTATGATAGCTGAAACAAGAAGGCAGGCATCCTCTTGTTCAACTCTGGCTAGAAGCATCAGGCAATTCAAATTTTTCACTGCTCTGTGCACGTCCATGAGCGACCATGCAAGCATTGCAAATATTGATTTGGGGAGTTACAAAAAAATTTAGCAAATAGGTGAATTTAGAAATACAAAATCCAAAAATAATGAGTGTCAGCTCTAAGTCAAGTCAGATATAGACATAGATGGTATAGATAGATAGAGAGATAGAGATAGAAACAGAGATAAAGATAGAGATAGATATCCTACTGCTTTGTTTCCCTTGTAAAACTCTGACTTCTACATCTAAAATCCCTGGGGTACTTTTTATTGAATTCAGAATTGCATTTGATTAGTAGGTGTTGAATAAATATGAATAAATATTTGTATAATTAAACTAACAGAAATGACTGTGTTTAATAAAACATTCTGGCATAAAATATGATGGGAATGAAGGAAAGTTCACCCACACGTAACTCGGGTGCCCACCTCACAAGATGAGGTATGTTAGTGACTCACTAGAGTCACAGTTAGCTTAGGTGAGTCCCAAAGTCAACATGAACAGGAGAGCAGCATCCACCTGTCCAGAGTGATGTCTTATGGGATAAGATAGGAGAAAACAAAGACAAACCACCTAAAAGGGAAACAATAACCACAGAACGTCACTAACCAATGTAACATCATTGCAAAATAAAGCAATGTGTATGAGCTAAAATAACAAAATTAAAGGAAATACTTAGGAGAAAAGGAGATTTTGAGCCAAGGGGAGTAAGGGAGGGATCTCAGGGTCATTCTAAAGAAAAAGCACAGCGACTTGCAGCAAAGAGGAGTGATTATTCTGAAGATAATACAATAATAATAAACAGGCGCTGGTGGTTTGCTAGGAAAAAAAACATTTAAATGGTTTCTCTGTAATATAGATCCAGGTTTAACAACAAATTTGACAATAAAAATTGAGAGCTAGAACTATAGAGAATAACTCTGCAAACAAAAAAACTATAGCCAACAGCATAAAGATATGATATTTTTGTTAACAGAAGATGCCTTAAACCTGCAGGACCCCAATGCTATTATTACCTATAACTGAAATTGCAATATTCTTAAAAATGTAGACAAATTTGCCTAAGTACCAAGAGCAATAAAGAGAATTCTCACAACAGAATACATAAAAGGAAAGACAGATGTTGGGTGTGAAGAAGTCAATATTTTTCTTGCAGAGGAAAGGATGCCTTTCACATTGTTTTCTATGGACTAGAACATATCAAATAACTGTCTATAAAATAAGTAGTTCTTAAGTAATTTTTTTTCTTGTGATAACCTAAATATTCCAGGGGTAATTCAATCTAAATGATAGTAGAAAGGGAACCTGAGTGACCAGTTAACAGCTATTTGGTTTTTCATTTAGAAAACATTTTTTGAGCCTTTAATATGAGCCAGACACTATTCCAGGAGCTGGGGATAAAGTAGTCAACATGAGACTTGAGGCCTCTGCGTTTATGAAGTTTATATCCTACTAAGGAGAACAAACAACAAACAAATGAGGAAGCAAACAGTAGCGGGTAGTGTTAAATGTGCAGAAACTAAAACAGGACTTGTTTTAGATTGAATGATCAAGTCTTAAAAGTTGGACTTGTAAGCTGAGACCTGAATGACAAGAAAGAGATGACTACACTAAGATCAGCGGCAGGAATGGGGGAGAGCATTTCCTAGTGAAAGTTGGCACAAAAGGCCCAGCATCCGGATGCATTTGGCATGTGCCAAGATCAGAAGTCAAACAAGTATGGAAGGAATGCTGTAAACCAGGGAAATAGTAGAAAATGGGGTTGGAGAACAGTATAGATGCCATTCATGGAATGCCTTTTAGGCAGGATGAGGAAGAGGGATTTTATTCTAAGTGGAATGGGAAGCCAGCAGAAGTATTTAAGCATAATTAAGATATCATATCAACCTTTCGTAAAGATGACCTTGATGAAGAGTGGACTGCAGAAATGGAAAAGCAAATAGGAGCTCTTGATGCAGGCTTCATGAGAAATAATGATAGCTTGAATCAATGTAGTAGTAACAGAGATGAAGTAAAGTAAACAAATTTGGGATAGGATTTGAAGGTATTATTAATAATCTCATCAGGAAAAGGGAAAATTCAAGGTTACTCTCTTGGATTTCTGGCCTGAGCAACTGGACTGATGCTGATGCCATTTATTAAGATGAGGTGACTTGGGAAGTATTTTAGAAGGAAATTTGAAATACCTATTAGACATCTAACAGAAAATGTCAAGTCAGTATTTAAAAGTATGGCTCTGGGCGCCTGGGTGGCTCAGTCGGTTAAGCGTCCAGCTTCATCTCAGGTCATGATCTCGCGGGTTCGAGCCCCTCATCGGGCTCTGTGCTGACAGCTAGCTCAGAGCCTGGACCCTGTTTCAGATTGTGTGTCTCCCTCTCTCTCTGACCCTCCCCTGCTCACGCTGTCTCTCAAAAATAAATAAAAAACATTTTAAAAATTAAAAATTTAAAAAAAGTATGGCTCTAGTGTTTAGGGATGGAGACAAATTTGGGTGTCAACAGCTTATATATGATATATAAAGCCACAAGTCTAGATGAGAGCATCAAAAGAGAGAATATAGATTCAGAGAAGTAGGGAACGCCAATACTTAGAGTCAGGCTGACATGTAGTAGCAACCAGCCTCTAAGATGGCCTCGAATGATCCTCATCTCCTGGTATCTGTGCCCTTGTGTAGTTCCCCCCCAACCCTGCCCCCACACAATGAATCAGGGCTAGCATGTGTGACCAATAGAATACTATGGAAGTAATAGTGTATGGCTTTCAAGGTTTGGTCATAAAAAGAATTACATCAGCCCAGCTCTCTTTGTCTCTTCATTCAAAGGCAAGCGAGAGTTAAAGCGGTTCATGCCGCTAAATCCTTGGCAAGGCGCCCCCCCCCCACCTCCCCACCGCACATCATCTCCACGTCTCCCTTCTGAGGCAGCTTCTGACCGCGAGAGTTGGTCGTCTCCCCGGCCATGACCAGCTTCAGCAGCACGTTGCAGTCCTCCGTGAACACCGTGGACCCGGGATTGTTCAGCCAGAACGCCTGGGCCGCAGGGTCCCACATCTCAATGGCCCACAGGGTTTCCAAGATGCCTGCTTGGTGGAATCCCTCCGACAGCCCCCAGCAGCCAGAAAACACGTCCAGGGTCCGCAGCTTAGGCAGCTGAATCTTGGCCTCCAGTTCACTTGGTTCACACATCTGAGACTTTGACCTGACCTTCCCTTTACACTTTCCCTTCCCCTTATTCCCAGGGCTACAGGCATGGTTAGGAGGATCTTCAAAGCTTTTGTTCTTGGCATTATAGGCCTCGAGGAAGTAGAAGTGGTCTGGACCACCCGCGGAATAGTCCTGGACGCTGCCTGGCAGGTCGTCTCTGTACTCCATGGTGCAGCAGCCCTGCACCACCTTGAAGTCCACCACCACCTCCTCGTCACTCCAGTAAAGCAAGTTGATGTCCGCGTGGTAACTTGCTGGTGTAGACTTGTGTGTGTTCTCTGGCCTGTAGAATTTGTTGATTTGGATCTTGATGTCGGTTGCATTGGGCCTGCCGTTGCTCTTCTTGGGACAGATTTCTCTTATTCGGCCAATGCGGTACAACTCGGGGGCGTCCAGGTTGCTGCCCTTGATGTAGTCAGAGTATTTCCGGTAGTGCTCTGGGTACAGGTCCTCGTCCACAGGCTCCTTCCGTGGGCCTTTCACCGGACTGGACAGCTTGATGTTGAACGTGAAGGCCTCGGCACCTCAGCACCATACTGAGATGACACTCAAGCACAACAGAGAGGCCATAGGAGTAACCCAGTCCAAATTAACCCTTCAGATGACTGCTAATCCAGCTGACATCTCACTGACATCATGAGACCCCAAGCCACTATCAAATTCCTGACCCATAGAAACTGAAGAAGATAATTAAAAATTATTGTTGTGTTAAGCCAGCCTAGTTTTGGGGTAATTTGTAAAGCAAACTATTATAGTTATTAATTGGGGACAGGTATATGAGACCAGAGGGGGGAAAAAACCAACGTATTAGGAAGACAGGAAAACAAAGATAACAAAAGAAGAATGATAGGTATGAAGAGAGAGAATATGTGAAATAATCATTTTGGAGTATGGGGAAGTGAACAGACTAGAAAGCTCAGTAGGAATGATGGGCAGAATCGAGTCCTCATTCAAGATTTATATGTATAAATCTGCAAGCTATATAGTTTTTTTCCATGAATACTTAATTGTTCAGATTCTAGTCAAACAGGTAGAAAATTGCAGTTAAGTAGAGTTGTGGTTCTGCCAAGTGAGTATAAAGAAGGTAGAAAGGAAAAGGGTAGTTGATGTTGTATGAGAAGGAAATGAAGATGGACCACAGATTCTACCATGAGATAGTGCTCTCATGGACATTGACCTAAGAGTGAACGGCAGTAGGATCCAAATCTTGGAGATGTTAGTGGAACGGAAGAAATGCTAGAGAGAAGTATCAGAGAAAGTGAGGTGGAAGGGAAGGAGCCAGTGATTAGATATTAGTTTGCTTAAAACTGAGATTTTAAAGCTTATTTATTTTGAGAGAGAGAGAGAAGAGGAGAGGGGCAGAAAGAGAGGGAGAGATAGAGAATCCCAAGTAGGCACCACACTGCCAGTGCAGAGCCCAATGTGGGACTTGAACTTACAAAATGCAAGATCGTGATCTGAGCCAACACCAAGAGTCAGACGCTTAACTGACTGGCCCATCCAGGTGCCCCAAAACTGAGATTTTAAATACACTATAGCTATTGATGAAGATAAGCATAATAAAAGGATGATAACTTGCTGGAGTCCAGCTCCAGCAGGTCCAGGGCTCCCTGAAGGATGGATGGTGTCTGCAAAAGGGAACGAGAGAGCCTCGGCTTCTTTCTGCTCACCAGGCAGGCATTTCTGCACTGACCAGAGAGTCAGCTTTATTTACTGAAAAAATGTATGGAGTATAAAAGAGGGTGGTGATTGTCTTAAACAATGATTTCTGATGACAAAATCTTTGGTACATAAAAATTTCCCAGAACATAGATTGGTAGAAGACTCATGCATAACCTTTATCAATAGTGATTGAAGTAGGTGACTAGATGCTTACTTAACACTTGGGGAAGGAAGGGATCTTTAGCATTCAAATACAAGACCGTGTTTTTTGCATAGTAAAGGCAAGAGTTAGTTCTCTTGTGAGCAGGGGTGGATAGCCTGTTTTCTGGAAGGGAAGAAAAGCAGGTTTTCTCAGGAAATGTAATATTTGCTCCTATAATCACAAAAGAAGAAACTCCTATAACAAGTTTTTTTCACAAGGTACAATTCACATATTCTTAGCATAAGAAGACAAGTCACTCCTTATACCAGTCAGTCAGGCGCCTTGGGGGTCAGTGCTCAAGCAGAAATTGAGTGGGGGTTGAGTGCGTGAAGACGCAGGTCGCCATCTGATGGTGCGATACCTTGCAATCCTGCCTTACCGCACAAGGAGATTTTTGCTCAACTTATGAGCTCAGAAAACCTGGCTTCCTGCAATAATTTTTTTTCATTTTTTAAAATCTTTATTTTTGAGAAAGAGACAGAGAGACAGAGACAAAGACAGAGACAGAGTGCAAGTAGGGGAGGAACAAGGAGAAAAGGAGGCATAGAATCCAAAGCAGGCCCCAGGCTCCAACCTGTCAGCACAGAGCCCGACACAGGGCTTGAACTCATGAACCACGAATTCATGACCTGAGCCGAAGTCAGACGCTTAACTGACTGAGCCACACAGGCGCCCCTAATAATTATTTTTTAAAATACTATCTCACATTTAATAAGCAAGTATTATGTGTCAGACATCAATTTAAGAACCTTCTATTTAATAGCATTTCTCCTCACAAACACCTTCATCTTACAGACAAGGAAACTAAAGCACCAAAATTTAAGAGCATGTGCCAAGTCACAGCTAACAAGCAGCAGCTGGAGTTCAAACCCAAGCACACATTCTAAATCAGTGTGCCAAATGACTAGATGAGTGGTAACCAACGACAGCCAAAGAAAAGATGGATTGTAGAGTGCTTCCCTTTTTGAAAAAATATGAAGACGAGACAATGAGATACAAGCATAGGATCCCTAGTCTGTGTCTACTTGCTAAGGTGTGTTACTGGAGAGATAAAATATGGTCTCTACTCAAGAGGACCACAGTGTCATCAGGGGAAATTTGGGTTTCACTTAGTCAAAGTAGTAAAGAGAATGTGGATATAGAGAAGCTTGCTCAAGAGAGTTCTGGAGTACACAAAGGAAGTGTTTGGGAAGGTAGGAAGAGGTAACAGGAGAGGCCAGATTAGGGGCTATGCAGAATAAGAATAAGAATATAGTGTCCACACATAATCTAGGAGGTATAAACTTCTGGTTGCAATGGAGGCAACAGAAGATGAGATTTATGAAATGAATGGGTCCTGTCATTCTATTTAAACTGGAAGGCAGGGGGCCACTGAGCATCTCTTTCCCCCTTGCAGTTCCCAGTGGCTTGGTAGCCCTGGGATGAGTGAAGGCCATCCAGCAATCAGATGTTAAGGGACCCTGACATAATTAAACCCAGGAGTTTCTTCCATATCATCCTTGCATGAAGATGCTGAGAGGGGCCAGGAGTTCAGGAACAAGTGAGATTCTTATCACCTCAGTGTCACCTGGGAAAGAACTATATACTCTGAGCCAATTACTAAGAATTCAGGGCCATTCCAGCCTAGATCTCTCTAGATAATTTGAGATCCAAAGAAACTTGGTCACATAATTCCTTAAAGATTTAAAAGACCAAACCAAACAAAACAAAACAAAACCTGGGAAATCCTAAAGTATATTTTGTTTCACTTTTAATCCACTCTCTATAGGAAAACTGATTATATGGCCTGATTAGTCAAAGGTTTGCATAGCTTTCTGGATAATTTAAAAAAAAAGATAGTCAATATCTTGGAAAAACAGCCTATGCGTGGAAGTCTACACCAAACTCACCATAGTTTCTGCCCCAAAGAGGAGAAAGTAATAGGATTGTTGTTGTTGTTGTTGTTACATAGTTAAGGGAGACATGGATGTATCTGTAATGTTTCATTTCTGGGAGGATCTGGAAGAATTTCAAATGTTCAAAGTTTTCTTTCTGGAGACATAGGAATGTGGGTGCTGGTTTTATTTTCCTATAAACTTTTTCCTAATGTTTTAACATTTCAGAAAAAAAATAAACAGGAAAAGTGTGAAAGAATTACTAGAAAGCATGTTTGAGTAAGGAAGAGTATATTCTGGATAACAAACTGAAAAGTATTCACAAACATTTAAATTAGAGGACATCTCCTTTCAAATAGGAGATATACTAGACCGCTTCTCTTACTTAAATTAACTGCCTCACTTTTTCCCCCCAAGAAACCAATGGCTTGCTTGTGTACGACCATGACCAATTACAGCAAAACATTGTTTTAGCATGCCTACGGTGAACACCCACGCAGACATGCATTCACTTTGAAGAGAATTGGGACAAAAAACTCATAAATGTAATTATTACCTTGCAAAAAAAAAGTCCATCCCCCAGAAATGTTACACATAAAGTTATTTCGCCGAGGAGCAGAACAACTCAACAACAACAACAACAAACCCATCAAGATACAATAATCAGGGCCCAAGTTTTCATTCTATCAGCTAGCTGGCTGCCACTTCAGAGCCCTTCAAAAATGTATTAAAGGGCTGCTTAGAGATGGAGTGTGACACATTTCATACTTTACTTCAAGGTGAATAAGGTCTTTCTGAAACGTGCTGAGCCCAAGGCCCTGGACAGTGAAATCCCACTAATCTTCAGCGTGATGATGACATGGAAGAGGAGAATAAATTGTCAGGGCCCAACATGTGTGAAGTGTAAGCTAAAGCCACTTGAGACCCAAAGGGTAAAAGGGAAAAGATCAGACAATGCCCTTCGTGTTCACTGAATGTTTTTAGCTCTCTAAGAAGACACTGTGGGGCTCAGCTCCTAGAACATGGGACAACTCGAATAAAATCACGCAGATCTGGATCTTGCACTCCTAGCTGTACAATGCTCTGCAAATTATAAAACTTCCTGAGGCTTCCTTTCACATATATAAGTGTGGCAAAAAGAACTACTTCATAGGGACATGCCCACCGTTAAGTGTATTAATTTCCTAGCTTTTAGTAGGCACTCCATGCTATTTCCCTTTTCCTTCCCAATGGCAGAGAGGTAATGAAAACTTAATCTAAAACTCTTAATAAGCAATTGAAAAACAGTATCATAAATGCATTAGACAGGAAGTTTCTCTGATCTGACACTCTACCCCCCCATTCCCAATATCAGAAAAACTAGTCAACTATGTGAGATTATCATACAATAATAACAACATCAATGAATGTCTAGTGCGTGCTTTAAATTGTACTGGGTCTTATCTAAATTATTTCTATGCTTAATCCCATTTAGATCTTACAACTATCTCATAAGGCTGTACTACCTATTTTTGGAGTGAAGACATAATCTAACTTTACACTACTACTAACTGATAAAGCTGAGAGACTTAAACCCAGTGCTTTTGACCCCAGAGGCTAGCAATGTACCCAATCACTAAACCATGCTACTCCATCATTATTCAAGATAAATAAGAAAGTCCAGAACCATTTTTCAGGGGGGAAAAAAAAGTGTATCAATGTAACCCTTCGAGTAGTTCAATTTTCTTTATGTGAAAACTAAACTCTGTTTCTTATTATTTAAGCCTTAATTCTGAGAACTTTGATATTACAGGTTTTCCATACAATCTTGATCAAAGTGAACCCTTGACAATTAATAGCTGCAGTCTGATGTTAAGCTGCACTTTCTATATCACTTAAGAAAACACCATCAGAAAAAAACAAAAAGAAAACACAGTCATCCACAAAAAAGAAAGAAAGAAAACACAGTCAACAGGTTACAAAGCTTCTGAATGATGAAGCCAGAAAAATATATTTAGTGTGCATCTGTTTATTTTCTTTGCCAAGTAAATAATCAATCATCTGCTTTGGCACAAAGTTTCTCAGCTACTTGGATGAAACAAGCATGAGTTAAATTCTAAACCTAACCACAATTAGTGGAGCTTCACATATCAAGCAGGCACACCAGAATACATCAGATGGAAGTGTGCTTAATATAGGAACTTTACTTTTAACTGGCAGACCACTTATGAAATACATTTTCTATTCTTTTCCCTCAGTCTTCAGGGAAATTGAGATGTTTCTTTATCAATATAAACTAGCTGCTGTTTCATTATTATAACAACATTATTACATCACGACTGGATATAACAAACTTTGAAAATGAGGCTAAGAATGTTTAATGTGCTTGTAATAACAAGAAAACAAGACATTACTGCCAATGTATTCATTTTATTTCAACTTACCAATTTTGTGGGAACATTTATTTTCCTTCTTCCAAGCAAGGTCTCAAATCTCATTGGCCAGTAGAGAGCTCTTATTTTACCCAACTATATCCAACTGTACATGTTTAGAAATGATGAAATTAATTAGAAGCCAGAAATAAAATGATAAACTTAATGTCTTGGATAAATAAGAAAGTTCCTATTGGTATTTATGTTCTTTGGACGAAAATCAAAAACTTTTAGAGGCTCAAATCAATTGATAAGAATAATGGTGTACTTTCTCCATCCCATGTGATAAAATCACACCCTGAAGACTCCTAGGACATATTTAAATATGAAAATTCTTTCAAGCTACAAATATGTATAGAGGAAATTTTATTTAAGAGATAATCAATATTGAGCATTCATAGATATGCAAGATTCAACTAAGGTAAAAATCTCAGAACTATTGCTTTGTCATTGTCAACAGGTAACTGTCAGTCTTGGCTGGCTGTTAAAAAATAATCCCCAGTGGCTTCAGATTTTTTAAATGTCACATTTAAGTAATATGTTCTTTCTTGCTTTGATCACTTTTGCCACACAGGAACCTAAATCGAAGATGGCCAGGCTACCTCGCTTGCTGCCAGATAAAGGAATCCCCTTGGCATCTCCCTCCATGGCAGCACTCGTGCCTGTGGGCCCAGCCTCACTCTGCCCACTACACAAGTCCTGAGGTGGATGCTGTCACACACACACACACACACACATACACACACACACATTTTGTAGTTGCAAAGCTCACATGCTGCTTGTGCTGCACTTTCTGCCTGGGGATATTCTCACCTTTCTTCTGCCCACCGTCTGTTGGGACTCAGCTCCAACTAAACATTCCAAGTTGGGTAAGATGTTCCATCTTGGGGTTCCAAAGCACCTTGTGCATACATCTATCATTGCATTTTTTAAATTTATATGACTTATCTACTGTTGTATAAGCAGACATCTAACCCATGCTGGACCAATTAGTCTCTTTTATGAGAACCTAGAATCAGAACACAGTAAGTAATTCTAGCTCATCTCTTCCCAACACAAACTGAGAGACTATGCAAAGCTAGAATGAAGGTAACTCTGCACTCACCAAATTGGGGAAAGCCAATCTTTGAAAAGAGAGGAAAGGATGAAAACATGAACAAAAATCAAAAGGGAAGCCACAAATTCAGAAGAGGCAAAAAATAAATGAGTTTGATTTACTGTTTCCTGTGTCCAGAAACCAGGTTCACCTAGGCAACCTTGAGTTCTGAGAGATTGTCATATCCTTCCAACAAACCCTATGTTTTTACTTAATCAATCTGAAAACATTACTGTTTCTCACATGCAATAATCTCTAAGACACTTATATACAATAAGTGGTGAATATGTGCCTGTTAATTAAATGAATCAGTGACTGTCTTTTAATGTATTAGGTGAGAACAAGGATTCCCTCTCAGCCCCAGTCTTCAGCAGAACCTCCAAGTTTGTACCTACCATTGGAATATCAATTTAAAAAAAAGAAAGAAAAATGGCAGTATAGTTTTATAAGATTTGGATGTAGAAAGACCTTAAAAAGTATTCAAGAACTTTAACCTCCTCCAATTGCTACCATTTTAAAGATGAGAAAATGAAGACCCAGACAGGTGAAATAGCTGGCCCACGGTCATATATGAAGTCAGAATCACAACAGAGCCCAGGTTTCTTGTCAGATAAGCTATTTTTCATCTCCTACTTAACATGTTTTCAAATACATTTGACTCAAGCGCAATAAGGAAAACATCTATGCCATGACACGAACTTTCAGAAGAGCGAAACTGAGCAGTAGTTTTATATCCTGCAGATTTTTCAAAAGTAGAATGAGGGTCAGTGGTAAGAGTTCAGATCTTTAATATATTCTGTTACCTTAGTCTTCAAACATGATCAACCTTAAGGTGTTAAAGATGGTGCAGAGCAGCTCTCAATCTCAGTTGTAAATGTGACTGAATGAAGAATCACTGGAGATGTAAAAGACAGTCTCTTGTTTTCTTTGCATAGAAATCAAAATCACAGTTATCAAAGTAAGTTACCAACCATTTTTCGCAATAATATATGGTCCTCATATTTGGCATATATGTCATAGTTCCCTTCATAGTCAGTCACAAATAAAAATTACTTAAAGCTAAGTGCAAAGTATAAAGGAAAGATCTATAAGAAAGACTTAACAGTTGCATAAAGCTCTATCAATCAATAACTAAAATGCATTGATTATTCACTAGCTGCAGATGGATGCCAGCCCTCCAGCACAAGCACAAGCATCATCCTTTCATTCACCCACCTCTGGATGGTTATTGGAGTATGTTTTATTTCTTTTTCAAATTAGGATAAGTTGGTTGCCTCCATCCCCTAGAAATCCAGGTTTATGTTCTCTTTAAATACTCCATCAATACTTTTAGAGGTTAATATTTTAAGGGCAAATCTTTAAAATCAGTCTCCTCATAGAAGCTACTACTTAGAATGATTTCAAAACCAATATGCATTCTCTAGCTTATATATGATAACCATGATTTGTATAACGCAAGTAGTATTAATATTTGTAAAGTCTACATACAAAAAGTAGAGCTTCCACTATAAGAATAAAGTTTATTTATCTAAAAATTGGTAAACTACATCTATATATTTCTTGCATTTCAACCTAATTATTTGTTCATTTAACTAATGCTGCTTTATTCAGTAAAGACTCTAAAAATGTTAGGGTATTTTTTCCCAACTAATTCTTAGTTACAGAAAAATAAAGACTTAACACGAGCAATTCTTTCTAATCAATTTATAATGAGGATGACATTCATCAGTTAAATAAATATGTCCTTCTGTTAAGAATGAGTGCTAACCCAGGCATTCCATGTTCTAAATACTCACATGTATTAGACTTCACAAAATTACCCCAGAATACTTTTTATTTTCTACTTCTTTATACTCTGTTTTTACTCTCTTTCAAAAGCTCATAAAAAGAGAGCAATGACTTCTATCACAAATATATCAAATCAAGACTATCTCATTTTGCCTAATAAATCCTAGAAAAAACAAGGAGACATTTTAGAAAAAAATACTATTCTCAACAATAATTCTTCAACATTAATCTGGCAAAAAATAAACACTAGGAAACCCAACCGCTTCTTAGCTGCCTCTCTGTATATTGGGTTACACAATCCTGTGGGGTAGGCACTAGTATTTTTGCCACAGAACACGTGAGGGACCTCCAGCTACAGAGTTTAAGAAATCTGCCAAGATCGCATACATGACAAAAAGTGGAGCAGAAGAGGAGACCAGGAACTCTGGCATGAAATCATGCTCTTAACCACTCTGTATACGGCATAGTTGGTATGCTTTTATAAGAGTAAAATTTAAAGACATATGTGAAACAAGTAGCATAGTTCCTACCCTTTAACGAGTGCCCAGCCATGTGCTACTGTAGTGGTCATCATCATGGTTATTGAGTTGATCATCATGATTATGAATCATAATGCTTCTTACTTTTATATTCTAAATTATTTTATGTATACAATCCCATTGTTTTCTGCTAAAAATAAAAAAAACTGGCCCTCTAAATGCATCATGGCTTTCTTTAATGTTTCAAACATGAATTTCTGGCATCTGTCACAAGCATTCTATAAAACATAGTATCACTCAGTAACATATGGTTTTCAAGGGGAGGGGGGAAGTCACTGAAGTTTTTGCCAAGTAATTTTGGATCATATGGTTTGCTACCTGCTCTAGAATTATGTTCTCATGAAAAAACACTCACTATATCTTCTCAATTTTTATGATATAAAAATAAATTGAGACTGCTTTTATTATAATAACAATCTGTCTGCAGGCTCCATCACAAAGAAAGAGGGAAGAATGTAGGAAGACAAGGAGAGAAAGAGAGAAGTGCTAACTTTTGTTTGGAAAAGGATGGAGAAATGTTTGGTGATCTTAAAGTCACAGCTCTGATCTAAAGCTAGAGGATTCCATATGGTGACTGTTTGATGGGAAAGCCTAAGATGTGGGATACACTAGCAAGGAGCAGTTATGACAGTGACTAAATTGCCTGTCAACCAGAAACGCCTAAATTCTGATAGTATCTCTTTGAATACATTATCCTAGGCATTTACTAGAAAGTAGGTATCTAAACTTGATTACTTTCAACTGATAAAGGAGAGAATTTATCTTCCATTAACTGAAATTCACCTAGGAGATCAAAAATTACTAAGAACCAGAACCCAATTAACATTAAGCAAAATAAATCAAGGATAGCAGTAGCAAAAATCTTCACCAACTGCTACCCATAAATTAAAGAAAGTTTGTGTCCTTAGTAAGTGATTTATTTGGAAAAAGCTTTCAATGCTAATTTCTGATTGAAGCCCAGAAGCATTTTATTGAAATAAACCATTTTAGTGTTGAGCTCAGTCAAGTACCAACCAACACAGTTCCCAATAAGCTTTCAAAGTGACACATCAAAGTAACTCTTGTTCTACTACGTATTATGGGAACTCAATTAGAAAGAATAAACATATATATAAAATACATTCTCTCCATTTCACTATAAAGGAATCCGAGGGTCCAGCTTTAGTGTATCAACTAATCCCACCCAAAAGAGAGGCAGAACTTTCCACAACAAACCCTCTTCCCTAATGAGAATCCCCAGTGGGAGATGGCCCATAAGTTAGAAAACCAGCAATACTAATTGAATATAGTATTTTTTATAAATTTCTTAATTATTTGTTGCTCCAATGCAAAAAATGAGGTTATCAGAGCATGTTTTTTTTAGTTTATTTATTTATTTTGAGAAAGAGAGAACATGTGCATGTGCACACAAGTGGGGAAGGGACAGAGAGGGAGAGAATCCCAAGCAAGATCCATGCCCAACTCACAACCCAACTCAGAGCTCAATTTCACATACTGTGAGATCATGACCTGAGCCAAAATCAAGAGTCCGATGTTTAACCAACTGACCCACCCAGATGCCCCTATCTGAGAGTACACTTTTAGATAAATATTCCCTTCCCTACTTAGGAACATTTGCCTGGGCATTGTATCACCCAACTACCTCTCTAGTGCCTTAATAGACACTAAGAATTCTACACCCCAGGGTACTTGGTGTTAACAAAATCTATGAACAGTTCATTGTATTTAAAAAATAAAAAATATTTTGTAAATAATATAAAATCATTTTTATGCAATAGGGTAAAGATTAGAAAAGGTCATAGAGGTATCTAAATTACTAAATTCAAATAATACGACATGTTATAAACTAGTTTTTTAAGTTTACTTATTTATTTTGGAAGAGAGAGAGAGCATGAGCAGGGGAGAGGCATAGAGAGGGAGAGGGAACTCCAAGAAGACTCTGTGCTGTCGGCACAGAGCCCAATGCAGGGCTCAATCCCACAAACCATGAGATCATGACCTGAGCTGAAACCAAGCATCAGATGCTCAACCAACTGAGCCACCCTGGAACCCCTATTAAGGATTTTTTAAATAATAAATTATTTTAAGGCACCCAAATTATACTGAAATTCACAGATGACAAACTCTCCTGAGAAAAAAGGTTTCACCTTTGGCACAGTATGGACAAGATCACCATTATAGAAGTAAGAAAAAAATAGGTGAAATTTTAATGAATTCTTAAATGCTAAGTATGGACTAGCCTGTCAGTTTTAGATCTCTAGGAGCTCCAGACTTAAAAAGTCTGTTCTTCATCAGCTTTTATCCAAGGGCCTCTATTAGATGCTCACAGGTTAGCACAGCACCTTCTCAGTGGAACATCTCATATGAAGTAAATCCTGAAAGACACAGGAGGTGGGGTAGGAAAGCCTCCTGGCCTGTTCTCAGACAAAGGAACACTCCAGGGAAGGGGGGCAGGCAGCAACAGCACTCTGCTGCTGAGGAAGGGAAGGACAGCTGCTTGAACCCAGGCTCCTAAACTGGTACAAAGCAGAGGTGCACTGTCACTGGGAGAAGACAGAACACATGCCCCCACTCAAGAGGTCCCTTCAAGACCCCTTCATAAGTAAGAGAAGACTATGGTGACATGGCAGGGTAAGATGGGGAAGGATTATAGAGAGAAGAGAGGTCTGGAACACTAAGAAAGCTCCACCTCTGAAATATAAGAACAAGGCCTTCCTAATACTAAGGCTAGATCAGGAAAACCAAGACACACTATCCACCTTCCCCACAAGTTTCCACGAAATAACAAGCAATAGCAATCTACTGCTTGGGAGGAACGTGACCATGGGAAAATATCCATTTGTAGTTCAGGTATGCAGAACCTACTGATAGCAGAACAGGAACCCTGAAACAAGCCCGGTGCTAATGCAGGCCTTATGCTAAGCACAAAGTGGCAGGAGCCCACCACTGGAGGAATCTGAAGACAGATGTACTAAAGGTAACATAGCAACAAAAACAACAACCCCAATTAAGCTACTGATAATCACTCAGGGCCTGACAAAAGATGTGTGTCAGTTCCAGGTATAAATAATATTGACCTCCATCTTTTCTGCTCTTTAAAAAAAAAAAAAATCCAGTATTCAATGAAAAACTGTAATACACACAAAAAAAGAAAAAAACAAAAGACATATTATCATGTAAAAAAGCAATCAAGAGAACCAGACTGAGAAATGACTCACATGATAGGCAGGACTTTAAAATCATTATGATTAATGTTTTAAAAGATTTAGTGAAAAAGGTAGATAGCATGCATTCACAAATGGGAAACTTCAGCAGAGAGATGAAAACTATAAAACAGAACCAAATAGATAATCTAAAATTATAAATACCTTTATATACATACCTACACATTTATGTACAGATGTATGTGTGTGTGTGTGTGTGTGTGTGTGTGTGTGTGTGTATGGAGAATTCCCTGTACAGGCTTATCAACAGGATACCATAGAGCAAAGAATAAATGAATTTAAAAATATGCCAACAGAAATTACCCAAACTCAAGCACAAAAGGGAAAAAGAGGATAAAAAAAAAAAGATTGTCCAAGAGATGTGGGACAATATTTATATATACATACTTAGAGTATCAGAAGGATAAAAGATAGAGAACAGGATAGAAAGAGTATTTGAAGATATCATTTTCAAAATTAGACAACAAACCACACATCAAGACGTTCAGAGAGCCCAAGCAGTATAAATACCAAGAAAAACTCACCAGGCACATTATAGTCCAAATGCTGAAACTCAGAGATAAAAGGAAATTCTCAATGGTAACCAGAGAAAAAGAAACATTTCCTACAGAGGCACAAAAAAAGGAAGTAGAACAGATTTCTTGTCAGAAATTAAGTAAGCAGAAGACAATGAAGTCACATATTTAAAAAAGTGAAAGAAAAAAATGAGTCAAGTCATAATTCGGTATCCAGTGAAAATATCTTTCAAAAAATGGAGATAAAATGAAGATTTTTCCAGACAAACAAAAGCTGAGAGAATTAATTACCAGCAGACCTCAGCAACAAGAACTGTTAAAAAATGTTCTTAAAGGAAGTTCTTCACTTCAAAGGAATCTGATGCAAAATAGAAATAAAGAGCATGGGAGAGGAAAAAATGTGGTTAAATATTCCAGACATTTTTCTTAATTTCAATCCCTTTAAAAGACTATGTCTGAAGTTAAAATACTTAAAAAGCAATGTACATTTGATAAAATATGTTGAAGTAAAACGTATAAGAACAGTGGCATGAAAGAGGGAGTAAATGAATACTCCAGACATTTTTCTTAATTTCAATCCCTTTAAAAGACTATTGTCTGAAGTAAAAATACTTAAAAAGCAATGTACATTTCATAAAATAGGTTGAAGTAAAATGTATGAGAACCATAGCATGAAAGACAAGAGGGAGTAAATGGAAGTGCAGTTGATCCACAAACAATATGGAAACAAGCGGTATTGACCCCTCATGCAGTCAAAAACCCACGTGTAACTCCTGACTCCCCGGAAGCATAACTGTTAATAGCCTACTGTCAATCAGAAGTCTTACTGTTAACATGAATGGTCAATTAACACATATTTTGTATAACTATAATACATTTTTACAATTAAGGAAGTTAGAGAAAATAAAGTGGTATGAAGAAAATCATAAGAAAGAGAAAATACATTTTCAGTACTGTTCTGTATCAAAAAAAATCTGCATATAAGTGAACTTGTGCAATTCAAACCCATGTTGTTCAAGGGTCAAGAGTGTGTTGTCGTAAGATTCTTGAACAATAAAGGAAGTCCTTTAATATTCTTTAAAAGTGAACTGTCATAAGTTAAAGACTAATTAAAACCATCAAACCAAAATAAATAAAATCATATAACTAATAAGCTAATAGGAAAGATAAAAGAGTCATTAAAAATATTCAGAAAGAAGATGGTAACAGAGACACAAAGGAAGAAAGAACAGGTGGGACAGACAGAAAAAAGCTAGAACTACACAGAAAAGACGGCAGATTTAAATACAAACACATCAATAATTACATTAATGGCATATACATTTCAATGAAAAGGCAAAGATTATTCACTGGATAAAGAAAATTAAGACCCAATTATGTACTTCTTAAAGTAAACTGATTTTAATAAAAGACATAGATTAAAAGAATGAGGAAAATATACCATTCAAATATTAATCAAAAGAAAGCTGATATGGCTATATTAATATCAGACTAATTGGACTTCTAAACAAGGAATATTACTGTTGATCAAAAGAAGCATTTCATAATGATAAAGGGGTTAATTCATCAAGAATACATAACAAAAAGGTAGCCTATGGAAAGGGAGATGATATTTACAAATGATACATCTGATAAAGGGTTAGTATCCAAAATCTATAAAGAAGTTATCAAACTCAATACCCAAAAAGCAAATAATGCAGTGAAGAAATGGGCAGAAGACACATTTTTCCAAAGAAGACATCCAGATGGGCAACAGACACATGAAAAGAGGCTCAACATCACTCATCATCAGGGAAATACAAATCAAAACCATGATGAGATACCACCCTACACCTGTTAGAATGGCTAAAATTCACAACATAGGAAACAATAGGGGTTGGTGAGGATGCAGAGAAAGGGGAACCCTCTTGCACTGTTGGTGGGAATGCAGACTGGTGCAGCCACTCTGGAGAACAGTATGGAAGCTCTTCAAAAAGTTATAAATAGAACTACCCTATGACCCAGCAATTGCACTATTAGATATTTACCCAAAAATACAAAAATACAGATTCAAAGGGGCACATGCACCCCATTATTTACAGGAGCATTGTCAACAATAACCACATCATGGAAAGAGCCCAAAGTGTCCATCAACCGATGAATGGACAAAGAAGATGTGGTGTGTGTGTATATACATATATACGTATACACACAATGGAATATTACTCAGCCATCAAAAAGAATGAAATCTTGTCATTTGCAACAATGTAGATGGAGCTAGAGTTATGTTATTATGCTAAGTGAAACAAGTCACAGAAAGACAAATAGCATGATTTCACTTACATGTGGAATTTAAGAAACAAAACATATGAACATATGGGAGGGGGAAAAAGAAAAGAAAAACAGGGGCACTTGGGTGGCTTAGTCGGCTGAGCACTCGACTTCAATTCAGATCAAGATCTCACAGTTCCTGGGTTCAAGCCCCACATCAGGCCCTGTGTTGACAGCTCAGGCCTGGAGCCTACTTCGGATTCTGGGTCTCCCTCTCTCTCTGCCCCTCCCCTGCTCGCACTTGGTCTGTCTCTCCCAAAAATAAATAAACATTTTTTTTAATGTTTTAAAGAAAAAACAGAAAGGGAGGCAAACCATTAGAGACTCTTAAAGACAGAGAACAAACTGAGGATTGTTAGAGGAGAGGTAGGTGGGGGATGGGCTACCTGGGTGATAGGTATTAAGGGGGGAACTTATTGGGATGAGCACTGGATGCTGTATGTAAATGACGAATCACTGAATTCTACTTCTGAAACCAATCATGCACTGTATGTTAACTAATTGGAATTAAAATAAAACTTTGAAAAGAAAAAAAGAAATAATAATCCTAAATCCATATGCACTTAATTACAGTAACAAATGATATTATAATAATAATAACAGCTGTTACAATAGTCTTGTTAGCTAGTTTGATTTGTACCAGTAACAAAAGCTGCAGCAAAGTTTCTGCTCCCTTGGTGCCCATCACCACCACCTCCTGCTTCACCACGTTCAGTGAATATACAGCCATCATAAGGTTTCCAACTAAAGACTAGAATATTTCTATACCCCAAGAAAATAAAAACTTTCACAGCAATTCATGTCCTAAAATGTCTTTAAACAAAGAAATTTCACATGAAAATATATTGAAGGAAGTAGAAAGAAACTAGTAGTGACACATGGAGAAGTTTGAGGGAAAAAAAACCTTCAAATTAACTGAAATTAGATCTGTGTGTCACTGCTTGTGTTCTGAATTAAGAACATGTACTTAATTAATTAGACTAAACCTTTTATTAAGACACTTTTAAGAGATTAATCTATTAAGCAAACATGACTTCACGAACATTACATTAACTGGCGGCTATATATTCTGTGTAGAGTCATTATTCAACTTCACACCTTGTCCATTCCATTATTTCATTTTTGACAGGTATCAGATGAAAAGTGAAGAACTGTAATTCAGTCAATAGGAAAAGTGTTTAAAAAAGGGGGAAAGAGGAATAACAGGTGACCAATTACCTTCAGAAGACAATGCTATTATTTATTAAAAATACATGATGTGCACATATTTATTTTTCTATCATTTACAAATCTCATTGCTCTAGCTCACCACATTTCTCTCAAACCAGTATAATGCTATTAATAATGATCCAAAATGCATTTCAGCCTCTTATAGCATGATATGTACGAAATAAACCTTAACATTTCCGTAAGGAGATTAAATAATATGAGGATAATTTATACAATGTTTTCTAACGGGGGAAAAGAACAAAGCACAAGGTCTATGAAAATAAAATATTAAAATGATATTTAAGAGTTTGGTTACTACAATGGACTGAATGTTTGCATCCCCCACCAACATTCACATGTTGAAGCTTAGATCCCCAATGTGATGGTATTTGGAGGTGGGGTCTTTGAGACATAATCAGAACATAAGGGTAAATCTCTCATGAATGGAATTCGTGCCCTTATTGAGGACTGAAGAGAGAAGAATTTCTCCTTTCCTCCATGTAAGAACACAGCAAAAAGACAGCCGTCCATGAACCAGGAAGCAGGCTGACATCCTGATCTTGGACTTTCAGACTCTAGAACTGTGAGAAATAAGTCTACTGTCTATGAGCTACCCAGTCTGTGGTACTGTTACAGCAGCCTGATACAGTTACTCATTCTAGCAATACCAGTCAAGATACTTATATGTCTCCTTATGTCTTCTAATTTTTACATACCCTGCAATTTCACTTTAGTGACAAATGTAAAGATGTTCTCTAAATCCAGTCCTGTCTTAGTAACTTGATTTACATGCTTTGTGCAGAGTAATTAAAATAAAGAGTTTTAATATTCACTGAGTGGAAATCCAACCAATGTTTCATCCACAAAAGGTAGAAAATTAGCCCATTTTAAGCAAAACATCATGGCCATCAACCAGATAACTTCCGAGGGCAGGACTTTGTTTCACTGACTGCCACACCCCGCCCCCCCATCAAAGTTGAAATAATGTCTGACAGATAACAGATACTCAGCAAATGCTGTTAAATTAATGAGGAAACATGAGAGACCCTACTGCACAGGCTACTGCAGAGAAGAAAAATAAATTACCCTGAATTTATTCACTGAATGAATTCACTGAGCCAGAAATTGTCTCAGTGCATACTGTTGTGACTGTCATCAAAATGTGAAACACACACTCATACATGTATGAGGAATAAGGAAAATAAAGATAAGACTTCATATACAAATCCCTGAGCTTTCTAATTTTAAAGGGAAAAGTACATTAACTTGATATATCAGTAGAGTTGGGGGAAAGTACTTAAATACAAAGCATTTCTTAATTCACAAGCAGCAATTCAGGGAAAAGACAATAGTAAATGAACTTCTTCTGATCTAGAGCTGGGTATAACCAGAGTCTAGGATATCCAATACAATAAATTCTACTTTTAAGCCAATCGCAAAGAAGATAAAATCAGGCAACTAAATTCATGAAATGAGAAAAAAAGGATTTCCCCTGTGATTCCTGACATCTGTAACCCGTATTTTATATGTCAGATAAAGTATTTGTGTCAGCCTCAGAATAATGAGCTCAATATAATTTCACCCTAGGGTTTTGTTCAGAAACAGCTCTCACAAATGAATCAAACAGCAAAAACAAAACAAAAAAACAAAAACAAAAGACCTCACACAACTTATTTCATTCTCAAACTGTGTATTTCAGAGTCTCAGATTCACCATGTCCCACAATGCACTTATGCTTTGTTATGGGCTGAATTGTGTTCCCAAAAATTCGTATGTTCAAGCCCTAACCCCCCAGTGTAATGGTATTTGATGCTGAGACCTTTGGGAGATCATCAGACTTAGATGAGATCATGGGCAGGGGCCCTTGATAGGATTAGTGCCCTTATAAAAAGAAATATCAGAAAAGCTTGCTAGCTTGTGAGCGCTTGCTCGCTCTCTCTCTCTCTCTCATTCTCTTTGTTAACTGAAGACACAGGTAGCCATCTGCAAGCCAAGAACAGAGACCTCACTGGAGAAGTGAATCTGCCAACACCTTGATCTTGGACTTCTGGGCCTCATGAAATAAACTTCTACTGTTGATAAACACTCAGTTTATGGTATTCTGTTACAGCAACCTATGGTGACTAAGACCTGCTTAAAAGAAAATAACAGGAATGATAACAAAGTAAAGACAATGCTCAGTCCCATTGTCAAATGCTTTCCCCTGTATTAGGAGTATAGATTTGCATGGTCATATTTAGTCCTCACAAACTCTCCCAAGGCAATATTATTGTCATTTTACACATGAAGAAACAGAGGCTCAGAGAGATTAAACAAATTGTCTAGGAAGCACCAGAGTCATAGTTTAAACCAAGGCCCTCTGCCTGTGGAGTCAGAACTCTGAAGTCCTACACATCCCACCTTTAAAGACTTTTTATGAAACTCAACTAATCCACCTCCAATACAAAAGAACAAAAAAAAGTTCCCAAGATTCCTCATACTTTGACAATATAGTCAGAATTATAACGGCTCTCTTTTCAAAAGAAAGAAGTTGGTTTCCATGCTCACAAACATGATAATCTGTAAACCTCTGTCCTGGTTTTAACCGAGCTCTGTATTGCAGTCCAATGATCTCACTCTCTAAAATTGCCAGTGTTTGGGGTAAACATGAAAATAACCTCAAAAGTCCATCACCTGACCCGTCACCTATGCTAACTCCTGACCATGGCCTGGAACTCCAATCTGTCTACAGCACAGCCTAACGCTAAGAGTACGCCTTCCAACACAAATCTATCTGTGCTACCCCTTACTAACTTCAGGATCCTCAGGTAGTGAGTGATTCCACCTGTCAGCCCTCAGTCACTCCACATGGAAACTAGCAGTATGATAATATCTATCCCAAATGGCTACTGTGAGGGCTCCAGATACACATACTCCTAAACCCGGAGCACACTCTCTGGTACTTACGAGACTACACCACATGTTGGTTCTGCCCCTTCTCCCCCTTTCCCTTCCTCCTCTCCCACACCCTGCTCATCCACCCCACCGCCCCTCCTAGGACCTCCTTCTGTCACCTAGTCTCTGGCTCCACCTTCTTCATCAGTCCTCCTTAGGGGTTTCTTCCCTGAGACTATACCCACCCTCAGGAATCCCTTGTCCATGACATTAAAAATAAACATAAAATCTGCCACTGTTCCAGCTAACTTCCTTTCTCTCCATATCTTCATAGCCAAATGTTCATTGTCACTTCCAACACTGCCTTACCACCTGCTCATTTGTTTATTCATTTCACAGATATTTGAGCAGCTACCGTTTGCCAAGCCCTGTGCCAGGAACTGAGGATACAACTATGAGCAAAAACTGACACCCTGCTCTCATGGTGTTCACCAGTGTTTGTTCATTTTTAATTATTTAGCACCTGTCTTCCTCTCCTGGAAGGTAGATACATGGGGGCAAAGACCTTACCTTCCTTATTGCCCAGGACATCCCTGGTGCTTGGAACATGCCAGGCATATAGAAGATGCTCATTAGATTTTTTTTAATGAATGGATAGAAACAGGTAACAGAGAGCATAACTAGGAACAGAGACCCTGAAAGGGCACAGAAGACCTAATCTGAAGTGGTAAAGCACCAATGCTATAAGTAGAACTTTCATATTTATTAAAATTCTTGTCCATTAGAAGCAGGCTAATTTAGTAAAGCCTGTGCTTGTAAATCTATATCAATCTTTAGAGTTAGGTCAAAGAAGACAACAATGAAACTTTATAAAGGTTTTGGAAGCTCCTATTCTCTAAAAGCATTTTCCAGCCAATTCAAAAGCATATCCCTTGGGCTTCCAAGATTCTTCTGGGCATCCTCCCATACTTGTGCTGAAATAAATTCTATTTTTAAAAATTTTTTTAATGTTTATTTATTTTGAGAGAGAGAGAGAGACAGAGTGTGAGCAGGTGAGGGGCAGTGAGCAAGGGAGACACAGAATCTGAAGCAGGCTCCAGGCTGTCAGCACAAAGCCCAATGTGGGGCTCAAACTCACGAACCTCGAGATCATGACCAGAGCCAAAGTCGGACACTTAACCAATTGAGCCACTCAGGTGCCCCTGAAATAAATTCTTAACACACGGAGAGAGCAGGGAGAGACAGCAAGAGGAAGGTAGAGTGCTCTCCTCCCCAACAAAACCTAGTGCTCTCTGATGTCTGGGGCACTTCCCCTAGGGAAGCAACAAATTGTTTGCTCTTCTTAACGGAGGAGGCTTCGAAGAACATCTCTTTCTTCCAAATGATGGCAAACAGCAGGGTTTCTACTTCCCCCTCCTTCTCCCCTTCCCCTATGCCTTTCTCTAATCTAATACAGGAAAAGAAGAAGGAAAAGGAGAAAAGGAGGGAGGGATGAAGGGGAGAAGGGAAGAAGTCACAAAGGACGGGCTGAGAGCTTTATTCTCCACCATCACACACTGCACCAAGTGATGCTGGACATTAAACCCCACACAGATGAGGAGCCAGCCCAGTATCTCATAATGGACTACCCAGTTTGAAGAGACCTGGGGAAGCCACTGCTTCTGGGTTCTAGTGAGGATGGCGTGTGGCAGCAGCCCCAAGCTCCTCGGTGAGGAAACTGCCGCTGCGTTCCATTCTCCCAGGGAGGGTGTGCTGGCAGCTCCCAGGCTGCTGTGGGCTGTGCCATTGAGGGGCCCCGGTGTCCTTGGCTGCTCATGGAATTGAGAGGAAATAAACAGAATGACAAGACCTGCAATAGGAAACACCAGTCCCCTGATCCATTCATCCTTTTCTCAAGTCCTTCTTTCTAGAAGCAAACATTCTCACATGTATTTATTTTTTTCTGGTATTTCCCACCGTATTTTAAAGTAGCACAAGTTTACTACTAGTACCTGATATTTCAATTTTCACCATTATCACACTGACTTCTTTCTATGGCAAACTAGGAATTGTCTACCTTGTATACATCATCATCATCTCAGCTATGCTCACAACCGTGCTCACATACATCCATGTCCACAAATGCACATGTCCCTTCCCTACATCCTCCAAAGTCTACACTCTCACAATATCAGTTAAATCAGTTTTCATAGTTCATTACTATGGCCATGGAGATGTTTGTCACTGATCCACAGTTTACCACAATTACACTTTCTTTCTAGAACCATACCAGGATATAATTTAATACCTATTAAACTGTCAAAAATTAAAAATCTGATATGACAGGGGCACCTGGGTGGCTCAGTTGGTTAAGCATCTAACTTCGGCTCAGGTCATAATCTCACAGTTCTTGGTTTAAGCCCTGCATCAGGCTCTGTGCTGACATCTGAGCCTGGAGCCTGCTTCAGATTCTGTGTCTCCTCCCCCTCTCCGCCCCTCCCCCACTAGTCCTCTCATTCTCTCTCTCTCTCTCTCTCTCTCAAAATAAACATTAAAAGTTTTTTTTTCATCCAGTATGACAAAGTACTGGTGAGGATGTAGAACAAAGGGAATTCTCATATACTATGAGTGTGAATGGCTATCTTCAGACTGTGTAAGTCTGGATGGTCACTTCTACTATGCCTGTTTCCCACTCTGTAAAACAAGGATAATGGGTTGACTGGGAGTGTAAATAACTTCATGCCTAGAATGGGATGGCACAGTGCCTGGTACATGGCAAAGGCTCCCTGTTCCACGCTCTTATTCTGCACACTTCCTTTACAGCAATGATCACACCTGTAATCAAGTGTTCATGTAATGACTTATGTGATGTCTGTCTCCTCACCAGATTATAGCTCTTCAAGGACAATAACCACACCCATTTTATTCTCAGCTATTCTCTTGTTAGTAGGGTGCCAAGAACACATTAAGCATATGCTGAATGGACAGATGAGGGAAGAATGAGTGAATAAGTGCCCCCACTCATGCTGAGATGCTGACTATGTGGGCTAACGTTTCCTTTAAAGTACAGAATCTGAAACTCTGAGCTATGAGGTTTCTAAGGCACATTTCAGCAATACAATTCCTTCTACAGACTTGGAAATTTCTTATAATGAAGGTCAAGGATGGTTCATGGAAGAGAATGAAGAATTATCCTCTTAGAAAAAAGAAAAGCCTGGCTCTACAGAGACAGGATGAAAAGGAGTAAGAAGTGTAGATGACAGTTGGCTGGAGAGTCACAAGACCACAGGAGACACCAATTCACAGACAAAAATGAAAGCAGCTCTGGACTGGACCAGACGAGAGAGTATTTGCAGTTAGTTGTCATATCCATGAGCTACTGGAAGCAACGCGAAAGGAAGTTAGAGGCAGTAATTGTGTCCATTTGAGAAGAAAGAGGAAAGAAAGGGAGATGAGTCACTTGGTCTCTGATAAGTAAGGCTGGCCTGCCGATTTCTACATGACATTATGTTACAACTGTTCCATTGGTTAAAGGGAAAGAAAAGAAAGAAAAACTAATATAAGCCCAAGGGAGGTCCTCAGGCATGTGACATTTGGATACTGGGACAGTTGGAATAAAATCCATGTTCCAGATGAGCTTGGGTTATAGTGATAACTGGGCTCTTTGCCTTTTACAAATGGCTGGGATTTGCAAGAGCCAACAAAGCAGCCGGCTCCATTAAATGATCTCCAATTATCAACTTCATAGGCAGGAAAGTGATTAAAATTTAATAACGTATCCCAGCTTGTTGCCATTCAATAGCACTACAGTCATCTTCTTGTCAAGGAGAAGAAAGAAGAGGGAAATGTTGAAAAGAAAAAAAAGAATATTTTAAGGTAGAAATCTTCATCTGACAAGGTAGGAGAATAAATCAGCCACATAAATAAAAAGATCAAAAGTGATTTTACCTTATAATTACTGACTTACAGTCTGCATGACAAATGGTTGCTATTTATGGATTTAATAGGGGAAAAATTTTCAGTATGTGCTTCAACTTTTAATATGCTTAGTCAGGATGGTCTTATCAATATTCCACACATTGAAATGCTTTACACCTTTTTTCCTTTAGTTAAATGGACTACTAAATGAAGTTATGCTTTAGTTTGAGTCTGATGCACAACACTAAAGTAACACTATGCCTATGCGTTTCAAACCAACCCTCTGCAGAACTGCGGTAGGCAACTCCCAACACTGTTGGGCAGTTTTCTCCAGTAGTATCACCGGAGGGAGTAACGGCTCCAAGGTGAGCAGCACTTCATGTTGGACATCACTCTTTTGGATGCATTAGTCACAACTGAAGCACCGCCCTCGGGGCTCCACTCTGGGAAGGCACAGACAGCTCGAAGAAAGCCCTGAAGACAATAGAGATAGCTTCAGGGGAAGAGCTGCCTCACTTAAGGTCACATCCCTTCCAAGAAGGCCAATAACCAATGACTGGCCAATGAAGGAGTATAAAGTTGTTGATCTCTAGAGCACTTTTCCATAAACATTTTGCAGATGAAACTCCATTTCAGAATTTACTCTCTGAGACTCCATCTAAACACTTAACTCCATGAATGATCCAGAAAAGAAAAGGGGCTAAATGGTGTTTGGAGCTGGATCCTGGATCACTTTCTATCAGAGTCATAAGGACTCTCTTTCCCATGGTAAGTGAAGCACACGTAGCTCCTGGAATAGAATATCAATTCCATTTTTAGGCTTCTAGCCCTGGTCAGTGGGATGGTCTACTAACAGAAGGGAACACACTAGCTGGTATCTGAGATATAGAGAGAGTAAGGAGTACCTACAGGATGATGTTACTAGCTGGTTATTGCTATGTCCGATATTACAGAAGAGGTGACAGGGGCAGGGAGGTAAATAATGAATAGTTAAAAGATTGCTTGCCAGTTAAAAGCTACATGTGAGATCCTCCTTGGTAACATAGGAAAAGGCTTCTCCTCAGCAGAGAGGGCAGAGAAAGCTAAGGAACAAGATTCAGGACTTCACTGTCATCAAAGCTGAGCTCCACAGAATGTTAAACTCCCATCTACGCCAGGTCTGCTATGACAAGGACAGGTCCCTGGTGGGGAAAGATGGGACTCTGAATAGATGAAATACCTGGATTGATGTCCACACACACAAAAAAATCTTAAATTCCCAGATCAGAATCCCCAGAACCCTCTGAAGACTTCAGAAGTGGCCCATTTCATCCTGTCGAGCTAATGCTCATCTCAGCCTGGTTTAAAGATGATGCAGCAGCCTCTTCCCTCCAAAATACCATATATCGCCTCGGGAGAGATACTATATCCCAAAGCTGCCTCAATATCTAGCCAGCCTGGACCAGCGGAATACATGTGGAATTGTATTCTGAGGGTGCTTGGTCAAGGGGGCCAAAACATAAAATTAGATAAAAGAGAAATTATAATTTTGGGCACATTCTTCTAGGAAACAATATCTAACTCCTTAGCAAAACCCCCCAGGAGATGGTGTGAACTTGCTACTAGCAAGGCTCCAAGAAGCATGATGATAGCCATGACCTATGAGAAGAAGTGCCAGAACTGGTTATAGTGGTAGAAAATGGCTTAAAAGGCTAAAAGAAGGGACACACGGAAGTGGATATTCAAGGCCTGAAAACCCACCAGATCATTATATTCCCCCAGGAAAGCCTGGAGGATATTCCATTTGCCAAGACCACAAGGAACAAATTGGTGGGAGGGTCATCAACATCTCTCCTTTATAGACCAGGATAAGACAGTAGGAGAGGCCATTCCATACTTCCGATGTGGAAGATGAGATCTCCAAGCAACAGAGGCCACTTAGCAGTACGGAACTGTCAAAATCCAGGTGACAGCAATTGTCATAATGAGCGACCTGAGCCACAGAGAGTTACTGAGATGTGTAATAGAATGCAGTGTCCTAGGGGCCAAACAGATGAGCAATCAGAAGGATACCACTCAGTTTGAACCATCAAAATCAATCAAGGATTATCAGCAATGTCTCCAATAAAAAGTTGGGATCCCTTACAAAGTTTTCAGGCATGAACAAGTTTTCATACACGGAACCCTCTGACTGAGAAAGAGGAAAAAGTCTCCAACACGCTCTAACACCACAGCCAAGTAAACACAGAAATGATTGCCCAAGGTCCTTCCCCAAAGGAACCTATGGCTATTTACTTTGGTAATTGTGTACTGGGAGAAGGTCCAAACATTTTTTTTAATAATTAATTCGTTAATTATTTTTAATGGAAGTGTAATTGACATATAGTATTACATTAGTTTTGGGTGTACAACATAGTGATTTGACATTTGTATACATTATGAAATCCTCACCACAGTCAGTGTAGTCACCGTCTGGGATCATACAATGTGACTACAATATTTATTCACTATATTCCCTATGTTGTATTTCGTCCCTGTGGTTCATTTATAACTGGAAGTTTGTACCTCTTCTTTTTTTAAATTTTCTTCTAAGAGAGAGGTAGGGTAGGGACAGAGGGAGAGAGAAAAAGAATTTTAAGCAGGCTCCATTTGAGGCATGGAGCCTGAGGTGGGGCTTGATCCCACAATTCTAGGATCATGACCTGAGCCAAAATCAAGAGTTGGCACTTAACCTACTAAGCCACCCAGGTGCCCTGAAGTTTTTACCTCTTAATCCCTTCACCTATTTCACCTATACCTGTACCCACCTGCTCTATGGCAACTACCAGTTTGTTCTCTGTATTTATGAATCTGTTTCTGTTTTGTTTGTTGAGTTTTGTAGATTCCATGTATAGGTGAAATCATGTGGTATTTGTCTTTTCTGTTTGACTTATTTTACTTAGCAGAATACTCTCTAGGTCCATTCATGTTGTTGCAAATGGCAAAATTTCATTCGTTTTACAACTGAACTATATTACATTGTGTGTGT
>PISW01006894.1:0-76850 GCA_004023785.1 Mungos mungo
GGGGGGGGGGGGGGGGGGGGGGGGGGGGGGAAGGCTTCACCCCTCGTTCCCTCGAGGTGCCTGGGCGGCTGTCGGAAGCGTCAGGGCGCTGAACCCTAGCAAGGGCCCCGACAGGTGGGGGCGTGGGTGCAGGGCGCCGGATACTGAAAGGGCATCTCTGTGACACTTGCCGACTCCAGCCAGCACGTCGAAAGGTGGGTTTTTAATCCAGTGAGCAGTAAATCCAGGGGATTTTCTAAGTAGAGACGCAAACGGACGGGAACTCCCAGCTGAGCTGTCCTGCTAACCACGGCCAGCGGCTGCGGCTGCCCCCCAGGTCCTGGGGACGCGGCGCAGCGGGCTCCCGGGGCTGGCGGCCGCCTCTGGCAGACTGCTGCACCACAGGGTCGGGAGAGCCTGGGCTCACTTGTTCTCGTCCCCTTCCCTGGGCCTCCTCTGCGGGCAGAAGCAAGGCCGCTGCCCGTCCGGTGAGGCTAGCCCCGTTCAGCCTGGATGACCGGAGCGGCAGGTCTCACCCGGGGCCAGCTCCTCTCCAAGCAGCCAGAGCCCCCGGGGCCAGCACCCCGCCTCTTGAGCACCTGCCCCTGACCTCGTGCCCTCTGGCCCCTCCTCACCCTAAGCAATGGCTCTGAGGCCTGTGGGGACATCCACCAGGCGGAGGGATGCCTGACACCCCCCCCCCCAACAGGCCCAGGTCTTGGAAGCCAGTATTTTGGCTGCATGCTGCAAGACAGAGGGACCTGCGTTTGGACACCGTGCCCTACTTAGGAAATGTGTTTCGCTCAGAGATACGAGTTAGCAAACCTGGAATTACTTTGTGCGTGTTCTAGAACTGCGCTAGCGGCAAACAAGCTGCAGATAATCAGAACCCACGGCATCATTTGCAGGCGTAGCACAAAATGAGAATCCAGGGCCCTTTTCAAAACTCATTAAAGAGTTTCAGGGTGGCAGCCGTGGAGAGTCCCCGTGGGGCATGAGGCCCTGGGGGCCGGAGGGTCTCACGTCTGGAGAGAGAAGCAGCAGAGACGGGGCTGCAGGGGCGGGTGGGCAGGGTGGCCTGGGGGGCGGTGCAGCCCCGTGCTCGGCTCCGTGCCCAGAGAGCCGCACGGTGCGCCCGCCCTGGGAGCGCATGAGAGCCGCAGGGCGAGGGTGCACCCGACGGCAGGGCAGCTGGAGGACCCAAGCCGACCCCAAGGCTCCCACAGGCCAGGTCTGTCTGAGCAAAGTCAGGCAGGACAGCGGTGGCCCAGCGCCCCTGTGCGAGCTCCGGCCGCCACAGCAAAGCGCCTCAGCCTGGGGAGCGTGCACACACACACTCATCCTGCACGGTTCCGAGCAGGCGCCTGCAGACGCTGCCCGCACTCACACGGAGCGGACGGCACGCTGGTCCCACCCCGGGGGCCCCCCAGGTGACCCCGTCTGACCCGAGTGCCTCCCGATGGCCCGCCTCTCGACACCATCACAGCGCGTGAATCAGGGGGACACACGCATTCAGACCTCACACCATCTAACAAAACAAGAGCCCCCAAGTCCGCAACAGAGAGAGGGCGCGGGAGGGAGAGCACTGGGGACAGCAGAGCGGCCGGGTCGTGCCGCCGGTGGGCCCCAGGGTGTGACCTCAGCAGGCAAGGCGCCGTGGAAAGCGGGGCACAGTGTCCTCACAAGGGACTCAAACGGGAGTGGTAAGTGCAGTGGAGAAGTGACAGACGCCAGGTCACCCAGCGGTCAGGCTGTCCACGACGCGCCCCAAGAGGGACCAAGCACGGCTCCCGCATGGCCGCCAGGAAACATGGGATGAGCCAGAGCTGGGACGTGCGCCCCCAGACGAGCCGGGGACGAGGCGCTGTCCCGGGGCGGAGCCGGAGACCTGAACGTGGTCGTGCTGTGGGCCGGGTCGTGGCCCGAAGGGGAGTGTGGGACAGGCTGCAGACCAGCTGGCCTCCCGGCTGCGCAGTGTGGCCATCGCCGTCCGGGAGCCACTGCGGGCCACGTCCGTCTTCCATCCGGTTTTGTGACATTTTGTCAGTCTGAGTAATCAGAGTGAGAAGTTAGACAATAAACCTCGTCCCGAGTCCCTCCCACTGAGGACTCAGGGCCGTGCTTGGGGTCACTGGGACGACTCACTTCTCTCACGCCGCCCCCCACCCCACCTCCCACCACACCAGTCTGCACGGCGAGGGGCCCCCAAATCCACGTCAGCCTGGAACTTGAGAGCAGGGCCTCATCTGGGAAGGTGGGGGGCCGCCCCGGAGCCGGCTGGGCCTGGGTGACCCCCAGAGTCCCCCCGGGAAGAAGAGGGACATGCAGAGGCCAGGGGAGGACGGGCGGACACGGGGCGACGCCACCACAGCACGCCAGCTGCCCCGGACACGGGAGGGAGGCCCCAAGGGGTTCGCCCTCAGAGCCCCCTGCAACCAGCGTGCCCACTCCCCACTCTGGCCGTGGACTCTGGCCTCCAGGACCCAAGGCGGACGCCCCTTGTTCTAAGCCTTGCGACCTGCGGACGCTCCGGGGACAGCTCGCGCTCCTGGATCCACGCCAGCGTCGGGCCGCCTCCTTCTCCCCGATGCCGCGGGGGCGCCGGCCCGCAGGCTCCGAGGCGAGGCTCCCGCGGGGCCGGCTGCCTGCCCTGCCCTCACCTCCCCGTGACCGGACGAGCCGTAGGCGCGTGAACCCTCTGTTCCCCTTGACCTCCTCTCAGCACACAGGTGCGGGCTCGTTCTCACAGCGTCCTGCCCTGTGTCCGGATGTCATCGGCGTGGCCCTGCGCTCGGACACCCGGCCGTTTCCGGCCTCTGCTGCCGCACACACCGCCGCAGCGATGCCCCTCTAGGGCAGGACCGAGGCGGGCGCGGCCGTGGGGCTGTGGGGCCGGTTTTGTGGCCGCAGCCACCCCCCCCCCCCCGGGGCAGCACCATGCTCGTGACCTGTTTCCTCACGAGACGCCCCGGAGCGCTGCCCGCGGTGGTGTGTCCGTGCTCCCGAGAGGGCCCGGTGCCCTGGCGCCTGGGCTTCGTGGTGGGTCGGGAGCCGTCCTCACCACAGGCGGCCGAGGGGCACTCAGAGCAGCCGTCAGCGCCCAGGGCTGGGAGCCGGGAACGTCAGCTCGGGAGACGAGGAAGTCGATCGGGCGTCAGGCACAGCCGCCGCCGCCGCGGACTCCCTCCGGCCACGGGAGCGGCTCCAGGAGCCGGTCGGCTTTCAGAGGTTGTCGGCGGCCCGTGTGTCCCAGAGAACGGGGTTCGTGATTTGTTCAGAACAGATTTCCAGAGGTGACCGCAAACCCCAGCACTGACACGAGGTCATATGAAAGCGCTGTGGGCAGGCTGGCCTGGCTCTTTGTAAGATAATAACAGGGCTCGTGTGTTCTAAGGCTGAAACCTATAATCTTATTGATTTCCCCCCCAGGAAATGGGGCTGTCGATGAGGCAGTGGAATCAGGGCCCCTCCCCCCACCAGCTCCCGACACTGAACAGGCCAGACTTCCTCCTGCGGCCCTCATGGCAGGACACGTCACCTCCCTTTCCGACACCAGCCCCCTCTGACCGGAGGCTGGAGAGCATCTCCGGGCACCAGCGTGCAGTCAAGTGTCAGGGACGCAGAGGGACACCGGATCCAGGCTTGGTCTCCCCCCTTCCCATGACCTCACACTCCCCCGGCATCTCCTCTGACACGCTGGGGGGATTTGCAACAGAAGTGAGGGCTGCTACAGTGGGAATCATTTCTGCAGGTTCGTCTGTTGAAGTTCTGACTCCTAACCCCTCAGGATGTGACCACGTTAGACATCAGACCTTTACAGGGGTGGTCAAGCCAGAGCAGGTCACTAGGGCGGCTCTGATCCAACATGACCCGTGTCCTTACAGGAGGAGGAGAGCCAGACACAGACATGCGCAGGGACAACCAGGTGAGGACACAGAGTGGGCATCTACAGGCCAAGCAGAGAGGCCTCGGGAGGAACCAGCTCTGCCCACGCCTGGGTCTCGGCCTCCCAGCCTCTGGGCCGTCTGTGGGGTGCAGTTACGGCAGCCGCGAGGACTCGCGCAGAGCCCAGGGCCGGCCCTCCCCTCCTCCTCCCCCAGCCACCCAACACCCCACGCACGGGCGTCCTCACAAGCGCTGACGATGGGGGTGGTCCACGCCAGGCGGCCCCTCCTCTGTGCCAGGCACCGCTCCGCGGGCTTCTGATCCTGACCCTTCCCGACCGCTCTGCCCGCGG
The DNA here is from genome assembly GCA_004023785.1 of Mungos mungo. Lineage (NCBI taxonomy): Eukaryota > Metazoa > Chordata > Mammalia > Carnivora > Herpestidae > Mungos > Mungos mungo. The sequence goes on from PISW01006894.1 coordinate 4,217, forward strand.
GTGCACTATCCTGACCACATGAAGGCCAGCCCCGGGAGCTTACGGACCTCACCTGAGGATGGGGGCCCGCTTCCGGGCTCCCCGGCTGTGGCCGCCTTATTTTCTGAGAGAACACAAGGAAACCGACTTGATCCCGGAGAGGACGCACAGAGCTGGGCACTCCCCCAAACCGCCCCTGGCAGCTCTTCTTTCTAATATTTGTACCTAGACAGCGCCTGAACCCCAGTTGGCAACTTCCCGGACTCCCCAGCGCATTAACGGAATTTGGTTTTTACTGGATGAATCGTGCAGAGCTGGTCTCTGGTGCACTGGGACGGAGGGCTGTGGTGTGGGCTAGTCCGTGAGCTCAGACACACCGCACGGCACGGGGCCCAGAAGAACCACAATCAGCGAAACAGAAATGAAAACAACCCCAGTCCAGGGACAGCACCTCACCGGTCACACTGGCAGACGCCACAGGTCGGACGCTGCCCTCTGCTGGCAGAGCTGCGGGGACGCAGGCTTTCTCCTCCTTTGCCCGCGGACGCCAGCCGCCACGGAGGGGAGGCGTCGGCCAACCGCTGGAGAAATGCCGTCATCCTTTGAATCGACAATTCCCCTTCTAAGGATCTATCTCAAAAACACGCCGACAAATTAAAATATGAAAAAATGTATGTTCAAGGTCATGCATTACAGTCTGAGTTTTCATAGCTAAAAGCTAGAAACAACTCAAGTGTCTATTAACGGAGAGATAGTTGAATAAATTGTTACATCCCCAAAATGAAGAAACGTGCCTGCACGTAGATAAAAGGACGCTATTTACTGTGTGGCGTTTTCTCTGGGACACAGGAAATTGTAAATCTCAATGGAACTTCTAGAAATGAAAAAAAGAATGTCTGAAATGAAAAATTCACGAACCTTAACAGCAGTTTGGACACTACAAAGTCAGTGAACCTGGATACACAACAGAAAGTGTTCAAACCTAAGCACGGAAAGGGGGAGAAGCTGGAAAACTAGGCAGACCTTCCTCGCCGTCGGAACACTGTCAAGGTGACTGATATCCACGGAGCCGGACAGCCCGGAGGAGGCAGACCAAATATTTACAGGCTTCTTGGCTGCAACATCTTCAAATCTGATGAGGCTCCCACAGTGAAGGGGTCCCGCGGGGACCAGGGAGGGGCCACGCTACAGCACACCATCAACGAGCTGCTGAAAAGCCAATGGCTTTTTTTTTTTTTATTCTAAGGACAGCCAGAGAAAACGGACACACTAGGCAGAGAGACAGGACTGGGAATAGCCACTGATTTCTCAGCGGGAACGCCCGCCAGGAGATAGTGTGACAGTGTGCTCCGCCACGCTGAGGAACACACGCATGTCAACCTGGGACGCTATAATGACTGAAAACATCTTTCAAAACACTGACGGCAGCCCAGAGGCCTGGAGTTCCAGCCGGTTCCTACCAGTCCCCCAGCCGCCTGCCTCCTCCTCCCTGTGACATGACAGAGGCCGCTTCGCGGAGGGCCCCTGGCGGCTGCGGTGTCCGAGGCCATCTCTGAGACTGTGACAGCACCCAGGGAGCGCGTCAAGCTGCTGCCGCAGGTGCAGGGCGCCGGCGCATCACCACAGACAGGCCACGCAAGGGCACTGCGGACTGCGTGGTGGGTATCCCCAAGGGGCAGGGGGTCCTGTCCTCCTGGCGTGGTCACCCGGCCAATGTCATCACCTACTTCCCCACCCGGGCTCTCAACTTCGCCTTCAGAGAGAGACACGAGCAGGTCTTCCGGGTGGTGTGGACGACAGAACCCGGCTTGGTGCCACGCGGCAGGGAGTCTGGCATCAAGGGGTGCCGCTGGGGCCACATCCTCACAGCCTCTGGATTCTGTGCCTTCCCATCCAGCAGCTGATGTGGGCAAAGCTGGAGCTGAGAGGGAATCGGGGGCCTCGGCGCCTGCCCGGGCCAGATCTACAAATCCAGCGGGACGAGGGCCTGTGCTGTGGAGGCCATTCTCGTGTCCCGAGCTGCCTCCATCAGCATCCGTGCCTGGGGTGCTCCGGGTCCCGAGGACGTGCACACGTTCCCTCCTTGGCCGGGTGGTCGCAGCTCCGTCACAGCAGCTGCGGGCTGACTTCTATCCGCTGACCCTGCTCTTAGTCGGAGGGTGATGCACCCGGGCGCAAAGGAACGGGCATCAGGCGCCCGGCTCGGCTTCGCTGCCTGAGGAGGGCTGCCCGCAAGGAAGGAGCCGGAGCCCTCCCAGGGGCCCGGGCCAGCGTCCTCAGACGCACGGGGGTCGTGTGATGAAGTCGAGAAGCTCAGACAAGTTACCCGCCCGTGTGTCCCGCTGTGAGCAGGCACGGTGTGTCACGTCACGTCGCTTGATAGTCTTGACAGACGCCTGCTGTCTGCTTCTCAAGACAACTATTTCCTGGTTGGAAATGGGAAGCGGTACGGTTTGTCTGACCCCTTTTCTCTTAAAGCCATTTCCGTGATGATGGGGCCCAATTATATGTTTTTATTTCAGTCACTCCCGACAAATAAACTTGAGGAAATAAAAACACGAAGGCAGGTTAAGAGCATTTTCATACACAAATGGTTGCCACGATTCACCACCGCTGGGTCCGTAGCATGAGAAGGACTTTAAAAGCCGCAGAACGCAGAGGAACGAGGGCAGTTAGAAACCAGGATGTGCCCAAAGGGGCCATGAGAGCCCGCGCGTGGTGCGTCTGCCTCGTGTCTGACTTGGTCAAAGCGCAGCCAGCTGTTTAGAGCAAAAGGAACCATGTACCTTGGGCTCCGGAGCATGCTCGGACGTGCAGCGCATGGTGACGACTTAGAAAACAGCAAAGAGAAAGCAAAATAGAACTTCATGGCCAAAGTTGTTATAGTCCACAGCAAATTTTTCCTTTTTTTTTTTTTTTTTATTTTGAGCTATGTCTTCTGAGACAAGGAAACAAAAGCAAACACAAACTTTGGGACTAGACTAAAATAAAAAGCCTCTGCACAGGGAAGGACACAATCAACAAAACTAAAAGGCGACCTACAGAATGCGAGAAGGTATTTGCAAATAACATATCCAATAAAGGGCTTGTAATCCAAAACATATACAGAACCTAATACAACTCATACTCAAAAAACAAACAGTCCAGTTTAAAAAATGGGCAGAAGACATGAACAGATGTTTCTCCAAACACACAGAAATGACCAGCAGACGCACGAAAAGATGCTCAACGTCCTTCATCCTCAGGGAAGTGCAAATCAAAACCACAGTGAGACACTACCTCACACCGGTCAGAATGGCTCAACTGAAAAACAAAAGGAAGGTGAGCACGTGGATAAACAGGAGCCTCGCACAGCGCTGGGGGGAACGCAAGCTAGCACGCCCGCCGTGAACAGTATGCTGGCTCCTCGCCAAGGTGAAAGTAGGGGCGCCTGGGGGGCTCAGCTAGGTGTCTGACAGTCAGTACCGGCTCCGGTCGTGATCTCATGGGTCGTGAGACTGAGCCCCCCGTCAGGCTCCATGCTGTCACTGTGGACTCACATTCGGGGGCCTTGAGAATGAACCACAGCCTTCTGTTGCAGGACAATGGTCAGCTTTCGAGGGTCCCTACCCAGACACCCACACTTAGCAGGCGAGGCCCCCCACCACCGGCAGCAGGAGGGCTCCTCATGTGCACAAGCGCCACCGTGAGGAACTTTCTGACAGCGGAGTGCTTCTCATGGTGGGAAAGTCCTGTGGGAGCCGTGCCCTCGCCAGGAAGGCCAAGCAGCAGGCAGGTCCGAGCTGGACACCTGGGAGTGGCCTGCGGTCCAGAGGCTGGGTCAGTCCCAAGTCCCTGCACAGCACAGGGCGTCTAGTTGACCTTCCAGAAAGCCGTGCAAGGTCTTTATTTAGTTCTTTTATTTAAGTTTATTTATTTACTTCGGGAGTGAGTACAAGCAGGAGAGGGGCAGAGAGACGAAGAGAATCAGAAGAGGGCTCCACACTGTCTGCTTGGAGCCTGACGTGGGGCTCAAGCTCACAAACCTGAGCCCCCCAGGCGCCCCCACCTCATGCAAGGCCTTTGACAGCTTTGAGACAGACGGCCCCTTTTCCCGCTTCTGTTCTTGCTGGGACCCACACTCACCCTTCGCGCACGCCTCATAGTGCAAACAGTGTGTGTCCTTGTAAGGGACAAGGAGTTAACGTTTTATTTCAAGTCTCCGGCACAAGAGACAACATCTGCCGAAGGACCAGGCCCGAATGACCACACAAAGCGATCATATGTGTGTCCCAGACCACCAGGAAGAGACGCGTGGCCGCCAAGGCTCCCTGGCTCGGAGGAACAACTGCCTTACGCAGGACAGCGGGGTGCCCGGGGGGACACACACGGCAGACCCCAAGCAAAGACGAGAGAGACTCTCTCCTTTCCTTTCCTGAGTCTCCCCGACACTCTGGACCTGCGTTCTGTCTATACCTCCAATAACCTCTGCTCTCACCTGCTGCTTCCATTCCGTTCTGTCCTGCAGGTGGCCAGGGACACTCTTGGCTGGTCCCGCCCTCCTCCCCCTTGGATCCTTGGACCCAACCTGCCTGCATCAGCTTTACATTCATGAGTAGCAGGACACCCAGATTTGCAATGTGGCTTTTGCCCCCGATTGCCAATAAATATCTACACCTGGGATGGAGTTCAAACCAGATCGAAACTCAGTCTGAGAACAACAGGGAGAAGGATGTGAACCTCAAGATTTCTTGGGGCTTTGCACCCCCTTCCCGAGGCCTGGCTGCATCCTGGCCTTCGGAGCCCTAAAACCCCATCCCCCGTGTCCCGCCCACGCCCTCCTGTGCTGACATGGCTGGAGTCGGTCGGTCGTTGTCCCCTGCAGGCTGGTGTTCCTTCCCACACTGCACAGACCAGAGGACAGCAGGGCAGGGTGTGGAGCAGCCTGGCTCCGCAGGGCTCCTCGGGGGTGGCAGGAGCATGGGGTGTGACGGCTCAGGGGTAAAGGTGGCTCTGTGACCTTGGCATGGCCTGTGTCACAGGGCTGGGAACCCTGCCAAGGAGGGTGGGTTTTACACTCAGGGTAAGAGGAGGCCAGTTTGCTAAAGCAGAAGACACACCGCACAGGGATGGGTGGAGACGGCCCGAGAAGCACCATTCTAATGGCTGAGCCAGCAGAGCCACGAGTGGATTCTACAGGGGAGCATAAGTGGATTAGGGTGTAAGGAGCAGGGAAAAGTCCCTAAAGGCCCCCAAACCTCTGGCCCAGTTCCCAGGAGTAGGGCCCGGAGCCTCCCCTGCACTCCGCCTCAGGGTCTTGCTCCAGGGAGGCCTCCATCTCTGCCTACGTCACCCTCCCATCCATAGCGAACCTACTGCCCTAGGAAGTCCCGCTGAGGCGCCCACCCGAAAGCAGCTTGCCCCTCCGCTGAAAACCATTACGGGCCCCCGCGATTTCTCCAAGTGCCTAACACGGGTCTGCCGGTACCAGCCAGGAAGAGGGCCGCCGCGGAGCGCTGGCCAGCGGGCACGCCGAGCTCCGCGAACTCCGCTGGAAGCAGGAAGGGCGCGTGCCCGCGGGCGACAAGGGACTGCCCCCCCCCGCCCCCCCAGGATTCCCTGCGCCAGAACCCGGAACTGGGAACAACAGCCCCCTGCTGAGCCACCCCGGCCTCGGGCAGGGGGCTCCAAGGGGAAGATCGCCCCCCAGGCTCCTCACGGGCTCCGCTCCTCTGCGTTACTTTTATTCCAGGAACGTTGTGTTGTTTCTTCAAAATCGCACCCCTCCCCCGCTATAAGTTCCTACTGAAACATCACCCTAAAATTGGGTCTCATTTTCGTGGTCATTTTTCTTTTGACAGAACTGCAGACAGAGAAAGGGCTTCAAAAACAGCACAGTGTTGTGACGCCTCCAACCAGCTTCCTCAAATGTCAACATTTCACCCACTAGTGGGCCCGGTGGCCTGGGGACAGCGCGCTCCACACGGCGGGGGAGGGGTCCCGCGGATGGGGGGCGGTGCCTCGGAGACCCCGCGACCCCAAGGTGACGGCTCCGCGTCCGCCCCGTCCAGGCCGTGCCCTCCACACCGCCCCCCAGCGACCCCCGTACCGCCCCGCCCCCTCCCCGCCGCCTTCCTCCCCTGCCCCTGGCGACCGCCTCGCAGCCCCGCTCCCCGCCCGGCTCCCCTGGCGACCACTCGGCCCTGGACCGGCCCCAGACCGAGCGCCCGGAGCCCGCGAGGCACGCCGGGAGGACGACGCGAGTGGGCGGTGCCACCAGCGTGCGCCGCGCCCCTGACGTGAGCGTGCGTGCGTGGGCGGTGTTGCTCGGACTGCGTCTCCCAGGGGGCCGCGCGGCGCGCCCACTTCCGGCGGGAGCCACGGGACCCGGAAGCGGCCGCGGGGCGGCGAATCCCGCGGCGACAGGTCGCTCGGAGGGCGGCGGGAGTATGCGGGGCGGCCGGCGGCCCGCGGCGCGCGGCGCGTTCGTTCCCCCGCGGCGGTGGCGGCGGCGCGCGGCGACTTTCGCGTGAGCGGCGGCGGCCGGAGCGGCCGGCGGCGCGCCGAGCGGGCGGCGGGGCCCGCGGCTGCCGGGCCGGGGTGGGCGCCGCGCTCGGCCCGGGGGGCGGCGGCGCCATGTGGAGCGGCCGCAGCTCCTTCACCAGCCTGGTCGTGGGCGTGTTCGTGGTGTACGTGGTGCACACCTGCTGGGTCATGTACGGCATCGTCTACACCCGGCCGTGCGCCAGCGACGGCAACTGCATCCAGCCCTACCTGGCGCGGAAGCCCAAGCTGCAGGTGAGCGCCGAGCTGGCGGGGAGCGGGGCCGGGCTGGGGCCCCTTCTTACCGAGCCGGGGCCAGGACAGCTCCGTAGCCTCCAGGTCGTGGTGCCTGGTGGCTCCCGGAGGGCTCGAGGCTTTGCCCCCTTACCCCCCTCCCCCGCGGGTCCCTGCCCTGTTCCGCCCACGTCTCAGTAGCTTGCTTGCCGTGGACGCCGCAGACCCCGTCCTGGCGCGGTGGGAGCTGGAATGAAACCGTTTCCCGTCGGGTCAGATTGCCGCCCCGGGTGTGGCAGTTGGATGCATATTTTCTGCTGGGGGGCGGGGGCGGGGGCCTTGCGGTGCTAACTTTCTTGACGCCCCCTCTCCAGCTCAGCGTGTACACCACCACACGGTCCAACCTTGGTGCTGAAAACAACGTGGATCTGGTCTTGAACGTGGAAGACTTCGACGTGGGGTCGAAATTTGAAAGGTACAATCGCAGGACGGTGTGCCAGCGATGGGGCGAGTGTTGGGAACGTGTCGGTTGCGGACAAGGCCGCGCTCTGTGTGTGGTGGTAGCGTGGAGAAGCGCTGTTGCCTTCGGTCTCGTGGACGGGGGCAGATTCTAACTGCCCTCCTGTGTGATTTGTGAAGAATCCAGGATTTGTTCTACGTGAAAGTAGCAGACGATGCGTTTGTCACTTAGAAAGTAGCTTACAGTACCCGGCGGTGTCGGGGTGCGCGGCCGCGGGAAGCGTTTCCAGAGGAGGAGACGAGGTGGGGGTGGCGCGGAGAGCAGAGCCTGGTCTCCCACGGCGGACAGCTTGTCCCCTCCTGGCTGAAGCAGGTTAGGTGGCTCAGCGAAGTGACATAAACGCTCAGGTATGAAGAGTGACTGAAGTGACATCGGCTACATGGCCCTAGTTCCTAAGATCCCAGCAAGTACAAGTGCAAAAGCAGCTTGCTCGTCCGGGGTCTCCTTCCTTGCTGTGTGTTGTCTGGGAGACTTCCGACGAGAACTACAGGCACGTGGGATGCGCTGGGGGACGTCCTCCGGCCCGCCTGCCCCGTTCCAGAGCCGCGGCGGGCCGGGAGAACGTGGGAGGCTGGGGTCGGCCGCTGCGTGCCTGGCCACGTTAGCCCTGTGACCAGGCGAGTCCCTGCCTTCCCTGAGCGCCCTGAGGTGGAGGCAGGAAATGCAGGAACGCTCGGGGTTCAGACATAGCTGCCCGTGGTTTTAGAGCCCGGCCTGCAGCACCTGCACTTCCGGGATTTCAGAAAAGCCTCAGCAGCTGGGCTGCGTGTTCAGGAAACAGGGTCACTCATGAAGACGCTGGTGTGACCCGGGCTGCGTGTGTCCAGAGGACCTCGTGGTTGTGAGACGGCCGCGTCTTGTACTTCAGGACAGTGAACGTTTCTGTACCAAAGAAAACGAGAAACAACGGCACGCTGTATGCGTACATCTTCCTCCACCACGCTGGCGTGCTGCCGTGGCATGACGGGAAGCAGGTGCACCTGGTGAGCCCTCTGACGACCTACATGGTCCCCAAACCGGAAGAGGTCAACCTGCTCACAGGAGAATCCAGTATGCAGGTGAGCACATCCGGTAGGTCGCTGGCCTGGTGAAGCCTGCGCTCCCTCGGAGCTCACACCCAGTGTGTGTCTGCACGTGCGGCTCCCACTGGGGGCCGGGGTGACCGTTGGGAAGGGACACAGTCGGAGGTAGGGACGGGCGCATCTTTCAGCTGAATTGCTTCCCGTGATTTGCAGATAAGTTTTATGCCGAGGTAGTGACACAGAGTTTAAGTAATGCTGTTCGTTCTCGGGGCCTGGGCGCTCTCAGCCCCCATCCAGGGGTGGGGGGCTCCCGTCTCCAGAGTCGGCCGCAGGCTTTGCTTCCCACTGCGAGACTCCGCCCTGTGTGTAGGGCAGGTCGGCGTTCCACTCGCGGTTCCGGGAGAGGCTCCTGCACGACACACGTGTCTCGTCCTTCTGGGCAGAGTGTGCGGCCGAGGGGCCTGGAGTTGCTTGAGGGGTTACTGACGGGCTGTGGGTGAAGCAGAGGGGTGCTGGTCTCCGGGTCGGTGTGGGATACAAGGCGAGCTCGTTTACAAAGAGGAAGGGTCTGAGGCTGTCCCATGCTGCGTCTCCTTGGAAAGACCCCCTCAGCTGCTTTTTTGGGGGTACCGTATGGCTTTGCCTCTCGGGACCTTCCTGGGGAGTCAGTGAGGTGGCATGTGTTAGGTGTGTGAAGTGGTCTCTAGAACATAAACACCAGACAAACATTTGCTGTTAGTGTCACTTACAAAGTCATTCTTGGGGCGCCCGGGTGGCTCAGTCGGGTAAGCGTCAGACTTTGGCTCACATCATGATCTCACGGTTCATGGGTTCGAGCTCCGCATCGGGCCCTGTGCTGACTGCTAGCTCAGAGCCTGGAACCTGTCTTTGGATTCTGTGTCTCCCTCTCTCTCTGCCCCTCCCCTGCTCATGCTGTGTCTGTCTGTCTGTCTCTCTCTCTCTGTCTCTCAAAAATAAATAAGACATTTAAAAAAAAACCATTCTTAATGTAAATTATCGGAGCTGCAGTCTCTCTGTTTGGGTGGGAGATACTCGAAGTGAACCTGCAGTGTAGAATTGGTTGTCAGCTGGATCTGGAAGGGTTCCCTGGCAGTCGTAGCTTCCTTGCAGGATAGAGTCCTGTGCGGGACTGGCGTCAGCCTGACCCCGGCCTTGCAGACGGCGGGACGGGCCTGGGCTCCGGCCTGCCGCCAGCCGCAGGGGCTGTGAGCTCCGATCGCCTGCGCCTCCCGCAGGTGCCCCGGGGCTCCCTCTCGGGACGCCTCCTCAGGCTGGGGACCTAAATGACAGCCCTTGGCTCGGGTGGAGAGGAGGAAGTGAGTGGTGCTCTGGGGGAGCCGGGGGCTGTGGCCCCCCACGCTGCCGGCTGGCTTCCTGGGTGTGCTGTCGGCGCGTGCCGGTTCCCGTAATCCCTGCCCCCACACTGGGCTCTCCCCGCCGAGCCGCTGCTTTCCCTTGGCAGCAGATAGAGGCAGAGAAGAAGCCACCAAGTGCCCTGGAGGAGCCCGTTTCTCACTGGAGACCAAGGCTGACGCTGAACGTGATGGTGGACGACTTCGTCTTCGACGGGGCCTCCCTGCCTGCTGACGTGCATCGGTACATGAAGATGTGAGTGCCGTCGGGCCCACGGGGCGGGAGGGGGCCCTCCGCAGGGCGCCCACGGGGCGGGAGGGGGCCCTCCGCTGGGCGCCCACGGGGCGGGAGGGGGCCCTCCGCTGGGCGCTCATGGGGCGGGCGGGGGCCCTCCGCTGGGCGCTCATGGGGCGGGCGGGGGCTCTCCGCAGGGCGCTCACGGGGCAGGAGGGGGCCCTCCGCAGGGCGCTCACGTGCCCAGCCTCGAGCTGGTGGCGGAGGAGTGGCCCTGGGGTGCGGGTGTGAGGACGCCTGGGGGGTCGTGGCCCACCAGAACCCAGGAGCGGGGGGCCCGCTCCAGGGTGCCTGGAGCACCCCTGAGCCTTGTCCCTCCGCTCTCAAGGTCTTGCCGATGGAGACCACCAGGGCGTGCAGCCGTGCCGTGCCCTCTGAGACTTTTGTCCCGTCTGCGTACTGACTGCCTGTCAGGACCCCGTGTTTCATTCTGACTTGTTTACGTTAACTTAAAAATTGGTCCTTGTATCGTTATGTAGGCATCGCTAGTTAAACGTAAGCATTAAAATTGTGTAACCAAGTTAGACCACCCTGCGTTTTGGGGGAGCCCGCTATTGAATTAATATCTATTACCGATGGTCACGCAGCCCCTAAAGATGGGACTTGTTTTCCTTTGTGTTTCTGTGGTAACCATGCTATCGTCATGAGGTTTTTATTTTTAATATTTAAATGTTATTTTTGAGCGTGTAGAATGGTCACGTAATTAGAAACGTAAAAGGTACAGGGGGTCCTAGGAAGCCCCTCGCTCTTGTTCCCAGGCCCCTGCCACCTGCACGGTACGGAAGGCAGGTGGGTTTTTCCTCTCACTCTGCATCCCTGACCATCCCGAGTCAGGGCACGGACGGGTGTGTCACTCTTGCCAGGATGGTGTCCTGCTGCGTGGCCAGTGGGGTTTCCCGCCCACGCTGTGACGCCCCCGTGGGGAAGGTGTGTCCGGAGACAGCCAGAGACATGGGCGGGACTTCCCCGAGCCCGTCTGGCCCCTCTGACGGCGAGCGTACTCACGGTGGCTTTGGTCCGCAGGGTCCAGCTCGGGAAGGTCGTGCACTACCTCCCCATCCTGTTCATCGACCAGCTCAGCAGCCGAGTAAAGGACCTCATGGTGAGCGCGGCCCCGCAGGCACGACTCGCCTGCACCTCCCTGGCTTGGCAGGGCTGTGCTGCGGGCTTGCGTCCGCCTCCCTTCCTGGGCCCCGTGTCCTCCGTGCTGGAAGGCTCCGGAAGGTTCTGTTCCGAGTGCGCCGAGCTCGGGAGAGCGTCGCTCCATAGAGCCCTAGGTGTCTGGCTCAGAGTGCGCGTCGAGCAAACTGCTTCCTTCAGAGCTGGCCCCACAGTGTCCCCTCAGGTCTTGGGGTCCCCCCAGGGTGGCCCCACAGTGTCCCCTCAGGTCTTGGGGTCCCCCCAGGGTGGCCCCACAGTGTCCCCTCAGGTCTTGGGGTCCCCCAGGGCAGCCCTGGGTGGGGCTGAGCATGGGCACAGCGGGGGAGCTCACGCCCTGCCCTGCAGGGCGGAAAGGAGGGCCAGTGACAGCAGCAGTGATCGCTGACATGGAGGGTCACTTACAGTGCCCAGGCACTGTGCTGAGCATGTCACAAACGTCCGCGGTCCTGCCTCATGGCCTGTGGAGCTGTGGCACGAGCTGGGCCGGTTGCCCTCTGTGACTCCTGGCCACTGTCACAGCCTGCGGGCGTTTACCAGGCGCTGGAGTCCGTGCTCCTCGCTCACAGACAAGACGGCCAGGGCACAGAGTGCTTGGGTCCCCGGGGGACGCGTGGCAGTGAGCAGGGAAAGAGGCGCCGCCCTGACCCGGGGCCCAGCCTCGTGGGCCCGCCCCAGCTATGCCTCCTCCTGCTGGCCGGGGAGCTCAGGGAGGACCGTCACGCGGAGATGACCCGCTGAGGCTCCACGGGGTCCCTTCCATGCGGGGTCCTGTGCTTCCCTTGGGGTGCGGGTGGGGGCGTGGTGCGCCTGGACCTACAGGGCTCGTTGGCCGGAGCCGGTTCTGCTGAAGCTCACGGTCAGCGCTCTGGGGCCCCGGGGCTGCCGTGGCACGGGCAGGGGTTAGGGGAGGCCAAAGTCCGGCTGGGCCACTGGAGGCTTCGGGGCTGCATCTGCAGGGCGCCTGTGCACTCCCCACCGTGCGGGTTTAGTGGCCTTGTGATGTGACGCTGCCATCCAGATACGGAAACGTCCTCATGGGGCCACAGTGTTTCCTGCGTTGTCCTCGTGACGGGAGCTTTGTCTCCATCAGGGCTGCGATCTGGATGGAACGCCATCTTTGGGGGGCCGCTGACTTGCTGGGGCTCAGACGGTGGCACCTGTATGGGTGGTCCCAGGCCTGGCATCTGGTCCGTCCTGGCCTGCTCCTGTTTCTGGGCTGGCCACGGTCACGTCTGTGCTCACCCAGAAGGGTCTGCTGAGTGCGCTCCGTGGGTGGAGCCAGCCGGCACCCACGGGGGTGGGGGGGGGCCCTAGAGGACTGGAAGGCCGCTGCAGCCCACGTGTGCCGCCAGACCCTGTGACCACATGCCCTCCGGAGGCGGCCCCACCCCGCACAGCAGCCCCTGGCCTCCGCACACACCCGTATCAAGTGTCCCGTCTTCCTGAGGCCGTGGGTTGTTCCCTGGGTGGGCAGTCCCTCCGGGAGCACACGGCCCACCCGCCGGGCTTCCCACGCTCCGTGGAGAGGTGTGGAGGCTCCGTTGGGCCCGTGCCCTGCTCGTTCTACAAGGGCCGGTTCATGGCGCATCCTGGTGCCGAGAGTCAGGGTCACAGGGCCCAGGCGACCTGGGGCTTCGAGAGACGCACGGGGCTCAGCAGCAGAGAAAACGAGAACGCGTTGCTCAGAAAGGCTTTGAGCCCGGCAGGAGGGCGAGCGGAGGGAGGTGGAGCCCCCAGTCCAGCGGGCCCGGCCATGCCCATGGCCTCCAGCGTGGGGGACCGTGGTCGGTGGGGAGCCCGGGGGCGGGGGGCGGCCTCAGCGCCCTGCCGCCCGTCCCTCCCGCCAGGTCATAAACCGCTCCACCACCGAGCTGCCCCTCACCGTGTCCTACGACAAGATCTCGCTGGGGAGGCTGCGCTTCTGGATCCACATGCAGGACGCCGTGTTCTCCCTGCAGCAGTTCGGTGAGGCCGGGTCCGGGCCCTCGGCACCCCCGGCTGGGGTCCTCCACCACGGCTCCGCCAGAGCGCCGGGTGCCCGCCGGGTGCTGGGGGCGGCGTCGGGTGTCCCTGGCCTTCCTGACCTCCCCGTTGTCCTTCCCCCTCAGGGTTTTCGGAGAAAGACGCCGACGAAGTGAAAGGCATTTTCGTCGATACCAACTTGTACTTCTTAGCGCTGACCTTCTTCGTCGCTGCATTTCACGTGAGTGGGCACTGGGCAGGGGGTTCGTGTGGTGGGCATGGCGGGCGGGAGGCTTCATGGGTGCCGTGCAGGGTGGGGGGCTCTCCCTGCTCGGACAGGGTGTCTGCACCTGGGACGCTGACCGTCGTAAGCACTTGGGGTCTGTCTGCGGCCTGGAGGCCGTTTTGAGAAGAAATCCAGAACCCGTGAGATACGGGCGCTGTGTTACGAGATAAGTACTTCGTTGTACGGCTGCCGCGTGGCGGCGGTGGCGGAAAGACCAGCCCTTCCGTAGAACCCCTTTTGAACGTGGAGTCCTGGCGCTGGCGGAGGAAAGGTGTCCCCCATGTGGCAGCCATGGGTGCCACACGGGCAGGGCTAGGCCCCGACAGGGACTGGCTGCCGGTCTGGCTAACCTTCCCAAAAGTGTGCTAGGAAATAGCGGTTTTTTAAAAGGGGCAGGACATGGGGCGCCTGGGGGCTCAGTCGGTTGAGCGTCCCACTTCGGCTCAGGTCATGATCTCGCGGTTCGTGGGTTCCAGCCCCGCATCGGGCTCTGTGCTGACAGCTCGGAGCCTGGAGCCTGTCTTCAGATTCTGTGTCTCCCTCTCTCTCTGACCGTCCCCTGCTCACGCTCTCTCTCAAGAGTAAATAAAACATTAACAATAAACGGGGCAGGGCCTGAGAACGAGCCTGTGACCAGGTCAGAGCCAGCCGCCCCCGGACGAGGCAGCAGGGACGCGTGGCCCAGGACTGCGGTCGGAAGACACATGGTCCTGGTGTGCTGGGTGGGGCCCGACACCCCGGGTTTCTGCCGCGAGGCGTGTGGCGTCGGCCTGGCTGCGTCCTTGCAGTCTGGGTCCTGTGCGCAGACCAGCCGTGGGAGTGACGCAAGTGGATGTTACCGTCCTCTTCTCTTTCCAGCTTCTGTTTGACTTCCTGGCCTTTAAAAACGACATCAGTTTCTGGAAGAAGAAGAAGAGCATGATCGGGATGTCCACCAAAGCAGGTAGGGGCTCTCCGAAGTCTCGCCGTCCCTAGAGCACCGTGTCCTGTTGGTGAGGACAGATCAGGCTTCATTTTTGGAACTCGGAGTCTGTGGTCGTCTCTGGTAAATGCCAGTCGAGGGTCCTGCCTTTCTGGAGCGGCACTGGACCCTAACACGTCAGGGAGGGGCCGTGTCTGGATTACGGAGAATGTCGTGTGAGCCCGAGGCCGCCACACCGATGGGAGATCTTGGCGTCCCAAGAGGCAGTTCTCTTTCTCCCACAGAAATGACGTGCCCAGAGGTGGTCAGCGCTGTTGGCCTGGCCCACACCCTGCTGTCCTCCGGTGGTCTCAGGACGGGGCACAGGGCCCACCCTGAGTCCTCCGGCCCTTCCTGGGGAGCAGGTGGCTCTCGGGTCCCTGTCCGTGGACAGGGAGCAGCTGGGCGTCCCTCCAGCAGGTGCCCACGGGGGTCGGCCCCACTGCTCCTGCCCCGGGAGAGGCGCTTAGGAAGCTGCACGTTACCAGTCAGTCTTAGTGTTTTGTGAAGTTTGGTCGTCATGGAGAAGGTACGGTTTTGAAAACAAGTTTGTCATGGAGCTGAAATAGAAACAGGCAAGGGAGAGAGTTCGAGGAAGCGGGTCCTAATCCCCACCAGGAACCTGTCCGGTCACGTGCTCTCCGTGTGTTGGTGTGTTTGCACACATGTCTACACACCTTTCCGTAGCTCAGGGGACACTGCGTTCTGTGCTGGGGCCTCCATGGCTGCTGTGGAACATTTGCACAGCCACACACACCGTGGTCTGGGCTAGTGGATGGAGGGGCTGAAACTCCTGAGGCTTCATGTGTGCTTGGGGGGGTGTGCACAGAGTGAGTGCACATGTGTGGGGTCTGCACATGTGGGGGTGAGTGTGCACATGGGGGTGTGCGTGTGGGGGTGAATGTGTACGTGGGGGTGAGTGCACGTGTGTGGGGTCTGCACATGGGTGAGTGTGCACATAGGGGTGTGCCTGTGTGGGTGAGTGTGCACGTGGGGTTGTGCGTGTGGGGTGTGCATGTGTATGTGGGGGTGAGTGTGCACATAGGGGTGCGCATGTGTGGGTGGGGGGGTGTGCAGGGGGGGTGCACGTGGAGGGTGCGGGGTGATGGGCTGGGGGAGGGCCCCCTAGGGCGGAGGTGTGGACGGCGCGGCCGGCCCCTCAGCACGGCCCGCCCTGTCCCCAGTGCTCTGGCGTGGCTTCAGCACGGTGGTCATCTTCCTGTTCCTGCTGGACGAGCAGACGAGCCTGCTGGTGCTGGTCCCCGCGGGCATCGGCGCCGCCATCGAGGTGAGCCGCGCGGCCGCTCTTGGCCCCCCCCGGCCCTGAAACACGGGGGACGCCGGGCCCCTCAAGGGCGGGGCGGGGCAGAGGTGCTGCCGCAGTTCGGGGCGCCGGAGCCCGGCTCCTGGTGGCCTTGTCGCTGGCGTTAAGGGCATCTGCTCCTTGCACCCGTCCGCGGCGGTAGGAAGCAGTGTGGGACGAGGTGCCCTGTGACGGCCCTGGCTGAGTGGGGCTCCGGAGACACAGGGGCAGCAGAGGGGCTGGCGGGGCGGGATGTTCTCTGGCCTGTGGGGCTGCCTCGTCCCGGCCGTAGTCCTCTGCCCTGTGCGTCTACCCTGGGCACTGGCACGCGTGGCCGTTGGGCCAGAGACCACACACTTGGTCTGCCCGTTGGGAGTGCTGGTGGGGACCGCCCATAACCACCCATCAAAGCGTGGAGACCAGCTCTCCGGGTTGTGCTGCGTTCATCCCGGCTCGGGGAGGCAGGTCCCCCGGAGACCTGGAGAGGGCAGAGGCGGGGGGCCTCACAGTGACAGCCTGGGGGAAGGGGCCAGTGAGCTGAGAGGCAGGCAGGGTGAGGTGAGAAGGGGGCCCAGCCCGGAGGACGGCAGCCAGACCAAGTGCCGGCTCTGCTGGTGCATAGGACGCCGCGCTCGGTGGCTGGTGTGGAGGCCGTGAGGCCCGGTCGGGCTGGGGCCGGGGCCGGTCGTCCGTCACCTCCCAGTGGTGAGTTCCGGAGACTCCTGGGTCCAGAGCCATGAAAGTCTGTGTCTTGCTCTTTCCCTCAGCTGTGGAAAGTGAAAAAGGCCTTGAAGATGACCGTTGTTTGGAGGGGCCTGAGACCACAGTTCCAGGTGGGCATTTACACACTAACGACTGCACCCCATCTGCCCCCTGGACGCTCTGTGCCTCCCCCCACCCCGTCTCCCCCCACTCCACCCCCCCAGCAGCCACCTTGTTCTAGCCCTTCTCGTGTCCCAGAGCATCTAGCTGTGCCCCGGGCAGACGCCACACTCAGGGGCCACACTTCGGCCCTCTGACCAGCCTTTGGCTCCGAGCAGGCCCCTTGGCAGTGTAGGTGGCATCGTCCAGGTGGAGGCCAGTCCCCTGGCAGCCCTGGGGTCCTGGCAAGGCTGGTGTCACAGCGGCTAATGTGGCACCCACGTGGGCATCCCTGTCAGGGACAGAGTGCTCCCTCTGTCCTGACGGGATCAGCTGCTGGCGTCCCGGCACATGGCCCTGCTCTGGACTGGCCCTGGCCTCCGGTGACAGGATGTTGTTGTGACTCCAGGCAGATGGGGTGGGGGCACTGGCAGTTTGGGGTTTGTGGTCATGAGCTCACCTCTTCCTGCTGGGACAGACCCGGGTCTGGGGAAGCTCAGCACCCCTCGAGGACAGGAAACTGGACAGCGGGTCCCGTTGGGAGCTGGCTCAGTGACTCTACCTTCAGCGATCTGAGTGTGGTGCAGGGGTGCGGCTGTCGCCATGAGAGCCGGGAGTGGGGGTGGTGGGCACGGTGTGACGGGACATGCTAGCAGGCATGCTTCTGCCACACACGGCACATGATGTGGCCCGTGGGGACCCTGACAGGGTGGGGAGGGCCACTGCAGGGTGGTGGCCTGCGGTGAGCCTCAGGCCACCACAGGGCTGGGCGGGCACCCCTGCCGGGCTGCGTGCAGCTGTCCCCACTGGTGTCCTGGAGCTAACTGGACTCTGTTTGGGTCCTGTGACAGTTCGGCACTTACAGCGAGTCCGAGAGGAGGACAGAGGAGTATGACACTCAGGTGAGCGGCGGGGCGGGAGGGCACGCCGTCTGCCGTCAGCCCGGGCTCTGGGGCGGGAGGGGAGGCTCCGGCGGGTCTTCGCAGACGGGCGGGAGGCACTCTCCTCTCCTGTAAGATTTCTTTCCGGGGAGTTGCTGGTCCGTGCTGTGGTCTCACATTGTCACTGAGACCCCGCTGACCGCCGTCACCCCCAGCCTCACCGCGTGGGCACAGCTGCGGCTTTCAGGTTGCCAGGAGACCGTTCCTGGGTGGGGACCGTGTCGCTTTCTGCTTGGACAGGCACGTGTTTGTGTTTTGAGTGTGCCGTGGCCCAGGTAAAGCTTAGGTTGTGCGGTGACGAGTCCCGGCCCCCGAGGGCACTCCGCACACGCGGCTCACACGCGGTTCTAGCTGCGTCTCCAGATCGGTTTCCGTCGCACCCCATTGGTGACCTGCCGCAGGCTGCCGGGCATTCACGTCCCGGATGGACGCCATTAACATCCGTGTGGCGTCAGGCTTCGCTCCTGGGGGCGCGTTCTTCGGGCGTCCATCTCAGTTCCCCTGAGTCAGGGCCCATGTGCCCTCCCTGCCAGTTCCCCCCTGTGACCGGCTCCCCACGGGGGCTCCGTGTTCCCGGCAGGCCATGAAGTACCTGTCCTATCTGCTCTACCCCCTGTGCATCGGGGGCGCCGTCTACTCCCTGCTGAACATCAAGTATAAGAGGTAGGACCTGCAGGCCTCTGCGCTCCCAGTGGGGACGCCCCTCGGCCCCTGCACGTCCTCCCCGCCGTGGAACACACGGCCTAGGCACGAGGCCGGCGTGTGGCGTCCCGGGGCCTGTTCCTGAGCAGCAGGCACAGAGACGCAGGCGTCAGGGCCCTGGTGTTAGAACGGGGTGGATGGGTCTGACGAAGGGGACCTGGGGGCCAGGTGGCATGGGAGCCCCGGAGACGCGGCCCTGAGGGCTGGGGGTTCTGACAGAGGACGCGGGCCAGCACGGGCCTGCAGCCGCCACTGCACGCTTGCATTCCGGGGAAAGGGCTGTCCCCACGGGTTCCCCCGCCAGCGCTGCAGTTTCCGGGGGACGGGTGCCGCAGGCGGGGTGGTGACCGTGGTCTCTCTCTCTCAGCTGGTACTCGTGGCTCATCAACAGCTTCGTCAATGGTGAGTGGCGGGGTTTGGGCTCCTCCAGCGGCACCTGTGGTGGTTCCTTGTGGTTCCCGCTCGCCGCACCGTGTGGCTCAAGGGTGTGGGGGCGGGACCTCTGCCGTGACGTCTGGCTCGTCTGTGGTGGCTCCACTCAGGCTGCCCCTGAAACCAGTTTGGGGCAGGCAGGAACCAACACGGTCTGCATGCGTTTGAGGGTGGCCACTGGGCCCATGAGCCCTGTGCACGGGCCAGGTCTGTGTCCTCGGAGGGGACGGACCCAGGACCTGACCAGCCACTCGAGGGCTGGAGCCCGTCTGCACAGGACACCGTGACAGGCCGCCGCACAGGGTGGCGGGAAGGGGCTGCCCACAGCCCGTCCGCGAAGACGGACTCGGGGCCGCCTCAGCCTGCGTCCTTTCCCCAGGCGTGTATGCCTTCGGCTTCCTCTTCATGCTGCCTCAGCTCTTCGTTAACTACAAGGTAAGCCCACGCCCTTGCCCGCCTGGCCGCGTCCTCCGTGCACCGGCCCCTGACCTGCCACCTCTCCTCCCCAGATGAAGTCGGTGGCACACCTGCCCTGGAAAGCCTTCACCTACAAGGTCAGTGCCCCGCCCGTCACTCCTGGGGGCGGCCATGCCCAGTGGGGGGGGGTTCCTCTGAACCGCAGCCCATGGTGGGAACTTAGGGACAGTGGTTCCCTGACCGTCACAGCAGCACAGGACATTTTCTTGAGTCCGAAGCCATGTTCCTTTTCTGGACACGCATGAGAACGCACGCCCCTAGCTGTCCCCAAGGACCTGGTCCACACGGCCAGGCTTTGAGGTGCAGTCACCCGCTCGTCAGGGTAGGTGGAGTTAAGATGCGTTTTCCTGTTTTGTGGGGTAAAACCAGTGGTTCTGAGGAAGAGCCGCGCCGCGTCCTTGGCCGGGTTCTCAGGGCGGCCCTCGCCGGGTCACAGAGCGCCGAGCACAGGGCAGCGCGAGGGGACGCCCTGGCGTCCAGAGTCCTTCCCCCCGTGCTCCTTTTCTCTGGTCTATTGTCACCGGGACGCTGCTGAGCGGTGACCAGCGTCCGGGAAAGCCTGACGGCCAGTGTTTGCAACCCCTCCGTCCCGCATGGCAGGCCTTCAACACCTTCATCGACGACGTCTTTGCCTTCATCATCACCATGCCCACGTCCCACCGGCTGGCGTGCTTCAGGGACGACGTGGTGTTCCTCGTGTATCTGTACCAGCGATGGTGAGCGTGGCACCCCCCCCCCCCGCCCCGGGCTTCTGTGGGCACAGGGGCGGTTTGCGGGCGGCCTGTGTCAGGAGCGAGGCTGAGCAAGAGACCACCCGTGTCCTAGTTGAACAGAGTAGGTGTGTGTCCGAATGGCTTGGTCAGTCCCCGCCGGCTCACATCTCCCCAGTGTGGTGGCATCGTCACGGGGACAGTCTGGAGAGTGCGGCGGGGGTCTCCTGGGGACGAGCACAGGGCTCCGTCCTCACGGTGAACACATTAACAGGCGGGCGGGAAGGGGCTCCAGACACCCCTCCTGCGGCACCTTGGGGTCTTGGGTCCTCCCTGGGAGTCCAACCCTTTCCTAGAAGGCCGAGCCCAGGGGCCCCTGTCCTTGCAGGCTGTACCCTGTGGATAAGAGCAGGGTGAACGAGTTCGGGGAGTCCTACGAAGAGAAGCCCCAGCGGAAGCCCCACGCACACTGAGTCCCGCCAAGCGCCGTGCGGCCCGCTCCTGCGCAGCACAACTGGGTAGTCGGCCGAGTATTTTCGGAGGCTTCTGGTGGAATTCCCTGGACGTTATGCTGTCTGCGTTGCCAAAAGCTGAACGTTTCTTGTGGCCCCCGAGTTCCTGCGTGTCCTGTTAGGGAAGGGCTCCAGCGGGCAGACCCTGGCCCCAGCACCAGGCCGTGACCGTCCATAGCTTGGTGCGTGCGGCCCGGGCCTCTCGAGGCGTCCATGAGCCTTTCCCATGTGCCCAAGTGGCTCAAGTCCATTCCTTATAGACGGATCAAATGGCTTTTTTCCTTTTTGTTTAAAACTTGACTATTTTAAAGCTTAGTGTACGTATGTTTCTATTTTAAAATAAATGCCTCCGGCTGTGACGTTTCTCCTGGTCCCGCGGAGCAGGTCTCCGCCGGCCCTCTTCTCCTGTTCTCGGGAACGCACACGATGTGGGTTCACGCGTGTGCTGCCGAAGCAGCAGAGGTGAAGACTGCCCGCCGAGCTCTCGAACTGTGGACGTTCCTAAATCTCTGGTGTGGAACACGGCAGGCGATCACCACCGGTCCGGCAGACGGTGTTTTTCGGAAACGCCCTGAGTTGGGGCGGAGATGAGTGGTGTGGCCGGGCAGGTGGGAGCAAGGGCGGCCCGTGCTCCGTGCGGTTCTGCACGGCCGTGTGTGAGCACGTGGCAGCGTTTGCCACGGAGTTGGCCTTGAACTCCGTCCTCGGCGGTGTCCATGCTGGCCCTGCTGGGCTCCTCCGCCCTGGGTAGAAGGTGGGGCCAAACGGAGTCCGAGGAGGCCCAGGCTGAGGGAGCAGGCATGCGTCCCATTTGTCCCCACCGGCCACGGCGGTGTCTCAGGGGCCTGTTCTGTGAGCCGCACGCGGTGAGCGATAGGAAAACACTGGTTCACGGCTTCCTGCTTCAGTTTCGGCCTGAGGAGACGTCACGAGCCCAGGAAGGTGAGCACACGGCGTCCCCTGCGGACTGCCCGCCCTGCTGCTCGGCCGGGGGTGCTGGCTGCGTCATAAGGAGACGTCAGGGCGTCCGCCTCCCTGTGTGCGGGCCCGCAGGTCCTGGGAGAGCAGCACTGAGTGGCTTCCAACAACACACACGCGTCCCCTCACAGTCGGGTGTCCGGCTCGGCTGCGGACAGGCAGCTTCCGCCAGAGGCTCTGGGGCAGAGCCCGGCCTTTCCTGGCTCCTGGGGGGGGCCGCGTCCTCGGTCCGGGCCCCTGCCTGCACGACTGCCTCCGGCCTCCGTTCCCTCACCCCCTCTCTCTGCACTCTGGTGGTCATGTCTGGCCGCAGGGTGACCCAGGGTCGTCCCCCATGTGCTGGCCATACCGCAGGTGGCACGGGCATGCTGCGTTCTCTGGTGCCTCCGTGGCGCCCGTCTCCTCGGGCACCCTGGCATATCCTGTCCGGAGCGCCCCGTGTGGCCCACCTGCGGGGGAGCACTCCCTGCGTCTCCATGCAGCACAGGGCAGAGCCCAGGGGAGCACATCTGCACTCAGGCACCCAACCCTGGGGGGGGCACCCCGTCCCTCCTGGCTGCTCTTCCCGGAAAGCACTTGGTGCCACCGTCATGCCCATCGGCCCCCGTGCCTGTTTCTCAGCCCCGCCCAGAATCCCACGCTGGACTCTGGCTGCTTTGGCTCAGGATTCTCCCTGACCTCCATCCCAGCCGTGGCCCGTGGCACTCACTTGTCCCCAGTGGTCTTCTGTGTGAAGAAACCATGCGTTCGCGACTGTGCATGGACAGCAGGGTTTGGTCCGCGCTGCTATTAGGAGCACGTGTGTGTGTTGTGTGTGGCCGCAGCGGTCCTGGCAGAGCTGTCGCCCCCCGAGTCCCCGCGTCACACCCACCCACTCCCGTATCTGGTGTCCGCGCAGAACCACCTTACTGAGGCCTGGATTCGAATTTCCCGGGCAACAAAGGGTGCCGAATGCCTTATAGTTTTTCTGTCCATTTCCAGGCCTTTCTCTAGGGAAGGGCCTGTTTGTTTCCCTGCCGCACTCACGCCGGCTTGCGGGCTGAAGCGACTTCGCCACATAAGGCGAGGGGTGCGCGTCCCTGTTTTCTGCTCTGAAAAGCTCCCTTATGGGACCTCTGGAGCCGCTGGGCCCCGGCTTCCTGCTCAGCTTCACCGCTACCTGCGTCTCTGCTGCGGCGACAGTCCCAGGCGGGCGCGCGCCTCCGGAAGTCCCGCACGCGGATACGCTCCCCCGGAGGTCCCGCACGCGGATTCGCTCCCCCGGAAGTCCCGCACGCGGATACGCTCCTCCGGAAGTCCCGCACGCGGCCGCGCTCCTCCTCCGGAAGTCCCGCAAGCGGATACGCTCCCCTGGAAGTCCCGCACGCGGATACGCTCCTCCGGAAGTCCCGCACGCGGCCGCGCTCCTCCTCCGGAAGTCCCGCACGCGGATACGCTCCTCCGGAAGTCCCGCACGCGGCCGCGCTCCTCCTCCGGAAGTCCCGCACGCGGCCGCGCTCCTCCTCCGGAAGTCCCGCACGCGGCTACGCTCCTCCGGAAGTCCCGCACGCGGCTGCGCTCCTCCGGAAGTCCTGGCCGGTTTGTTTAAACCGTTTGTCCATGTGGCGCGAAGTCGCCCATGACCTCCTCCTGTACCTTCTAGCCTGTGGGCCGTGTCCGCCGCTTCGCCGCTGGGTGGTCGTGTCCCCGCCACGAAGCCCCGCAGACTGGGTGGTGAGCGGCCGGCCTCACGCGGGCGGCCCTCAGGCCCGCAGCTGGCAGGGGTCCTTCTAGAAAACTGGTGGCCCAAACAGCGTGTGTTCCGTCCCGGAGACGGGACGCCCCGGACGCTGCCGCCGCGGGCCCCTCCTTCCGAGGCCGAGGGACAGTGCGCTCCGGCCACGCCTCCGCCCCGACGGCCGCCGCCATCCCCGCGCGGCCGCCCCCAGGTGTCCCGCTCCGCTGGGGCCGCGGCCAGGGTGCGTCAGGACCGGCTGCCCATCTGCGGAGACCCCGCTTGCACGCAAGGGCACGCTCGCAGGCCGGGGATTCAGGACGCCACCGCGCCCCTGACACCTCCCTGCATATTCATGTTTTCTTCTTGATTAATCTGCTTTCGTCAGCTTTGTTGTTACTGGCTTTTTCAGAGAGTAAGAGTCTAGCTTTCCTCGTTCTTTATATTTTGTTTTCTCCACAGATTTCTCCTCAAGACTTTATTACAGGTTTCATTTTACGTTTATTTGATGTATTTTGATATCCTCTTTCCTACTTTCGGAGATGGTTAATTGACTCATTAATTTTCAGCATCTCTTTTTGTCAAGTAAGACTGTAAAATTGTGTTCTGGAGCTTCTGTCTCTGGACAAGGAGACGCAGCAGGGTCCCGTCCAAAAGGATAACAGTGGGACAAACTATGTGAAGTGACCGTCCTGAAGACCTTGAACATCAGACACCGAGAGAGGTGGGGGGAGGGGCGGGCCCCAGGGCCCCAGGTCTGTGTCCCCGAGAGCAGGCGGGACTGGGGGGTCTTGGGGGCAAGGTGACCAGAGTGCCGAGGGCGGAGCTGCATGGGGTCCCCCTGCTCGTGTGCGCGTGTCAGGAAATGGCACGCGGGCAAGTGGCAGCCGCCGGCGAGGCTCTGACGACGGTGGTCGCGCGCGGACGGCGGCTCCCGTGGGCCTGGACGTGGGCCAGAGCAGGGGCCTCCGCGTCAGCCTCCGGCCGCAGTGCTTGCGAACCTGGGGGGAAACTTAGCCGCAGACATAGCGCTGCTTCGGTCCCACCAACAAAGCTCAAAGACAACATCCAAAAAGATCAAACTGTTATCGAGGACTTCGTGTTTCCCAGGAAAAAGGTAAAAAAATACCCTTCATCCAACAAGGTGAAATTCACAATGTCTGCTTCCGAATTACAGATCTACAAAGCAAGAAAGTGAATCCACAATGAGAAAAGTCGGTCATCTGGAGCAGCACCAGATGCAGAGACGGATATCAAAGCAGTTGTTAAACAGACTCCACGTGTCCAAGCAGCTAGAAGGGAGGTTAAAGGATTTAAGTGGAAACAGGAAGGTCCATCAGGCAGGGTCACTGGAAGGTGAGGTCTTGCACAAGAAGAGATAAATGAGTTTTAAGGCAGCAACTGTGTGGGGCACCTGGGCGGCTCAGTCTGTTAAGCATCCGACTTCAGCTCAGGTCATGATCTTGCAATTTGTAGGTTCGAGCCCCCCATCGGACTCCATGCCGACAGCTCGGAGCCTGGAGCCTGCTTCAGGTTCAGTTGCTCCCTCCCTGCCCCTTCCCTGCTTGTGCATTCACGGTCTCTCGTTCCGTCTCTCAAAAATAAACATTAAAACAAACAAAAAAAGACAGCAACCATGTGAATGAAACAAAAGACAGAGCATCCATGAACAGTTGGGGGCACCCAGGGGGCTGGCATGTGTAAGAACACCTCCCCACAGCAGGGGAGCAGGGGCTGGGGTGACATTTGAAGAAATGATGCTTGACAACCTGTCACATAGATATGTGTATCTACATATCTATATACAGATATATCTTCACAGATTCAAGAAGCCTACCAAAAACCAAGCAAAAGAAACAGGAAGAAAACTAAAAGGTGTGCCATGATCAAATCGCTGATTCGTAACAAAGAGTAAAACCAGGAACAGGAAAGTCTGTGAAGTAGCCAGAGAAACAACATGCCTGATCTCCAGAGCAGCAACAAGTAATACAGGAAATTTCTCACAAGAAACAAATCAGGTTAAAAAGATATTTTTTAAATACTGAAAGCAAAAGAACCTAACTGAATTATTTACCCAATATAAGTAAATATAAAAATATATTTACTTAAAAATATATTTTAAAAGAAAGGACTTTTAGAGACAGAAGCTGAATGAATCCCAGCAAATCTGCTCTGTAAGAAGTGTTCAGGGGCCCCTGGGCAGCTCAGTTGGTTGGGCATCCAACTTCTGCTCAGGTCATGATCTCACGTTTTTCGGGTTTGAGCCCCACGTTGGGCTCTGTGCTGACAGTTCATAGCCTGGAGCCTGCTTCAGGTTCTGTGTCTCCCTCTCTCTCTGACCATCGCCAGTGGCACTGTCTCTCTCAAAAATAAACATTAAAAAAAATTTTTTTAAGTGTTCAGAGGAGTCCTTCCAGCGGATGGAACTCTGACCTACAGGTAGGAGTAAGGAGCACCAGAAATAGTAACTATTGGAGAGAAAGAGAAGGCAGAAAAATATAAACAGAGGAACAAAGAGATGGGACAAGCAGAAAGCCAACAGTAGTACAGATTTCAACCTGTCACAGCAATGGGCACAATAAATGTAAATGGTGCAAACACCCCAGTTGAAAGGCAGAGACTGCCAGACTGTATGAAGAAGCGACTCCCAGTGTGTGTTGCAATAAGCAAGCCGCCCCCTGGGGATACAAGGGCACAGGTTCAAAATAGAAACTGAGAGGTGCACCTGGGTGACTCAGTCGGTTAAGCGTCCGACTTTGCTCAGGTCATGATCTCACAGTTCGTGGGTTCAAGCCCCGCATCAGGCTTTGTGCTGATAGCTCAGAGCCTGGAGCCTGCTTCAGATTCTGTGTCTTCCTTTGTCTCTGCCCCTCCCCCGCTCATGCTCTATTTTTCTTTCTCAAAAATAAGCATTTAAAAAAAAATTTTAAAGAAACTAGGAAAGCAAATTAAACCCAAAATATTAATGAAACAGAAAAAGTCAGTCCAAAAATTACCAAACTCGAGCCTTGTTCTTTGAGAAGACCGATACAGCTAATAAACCTGTACCCAGGGCAAGCAGGAGAACGGAAACCACAGATTACAATGCCATGTTGGAGGGAGGTGGCCTCGCTACAGAGGCCACACGTGTGGACAACTTTATGCCAATGTGGCCAACGACCCAGACAGATGCACACACCCCTGAGACACACAAACCACCAAAGTTCATGCAGGAAGAACAGGTGACCTGGATAACCCTCCATTTCTCTAAAATGTTGAATTTGTAGTGAAAATCTTCCCATGACGGAAGGACAAGATGACTTTGTGGGTGGATTCCACCTAACACTATGGGCAGAAATAATAGCAACACCATACAGAGTGTTCCAGAAAAGTGAAGACCACAGAGCACCTCCTGCATGCAGCCAGACACACCCTGGCATCAGAGACATTTCGGGAAAAGAAAACCACGGGCGGGGCTGCCGAACACGTGACTCTGACCACCCATGCCTCTACTCCAGGCCTGAGTCACACTCCTGCGTCTGCATCCTGGCTCACAGTGCCTTCCGGCATCAAGGACCATCCCTCTTGAAGTTTGTTCTTCAGAAATTTGTCTACTGGAAAAATCCTTCAAGGTTGGTTCAGATGAAAATGTCCTGATGCCCCTCATTCTTGAGGCCCACGTGTTTCACGGGTGCTCATCCCCAGACCGTTGGCGAGTCCTCGTCGGCCGGCAGCACACGGTGTCCTTCTGTCCATCCTGGCAGGATATTCATGTCCTCCTTCAACAACAGAGAAATCTCAGCCACTGTCTCTTGGAGAGTGCCCCTCCCCTCTTCCTGTTCTCTCCTTCCAGGACTGTGGTCTGCTCTGACCTCTAAACCGCTTCGTGTGCCCGGCCTCCTGGTCTCTGTGCCCTTCTAGCCCTGTTTTCCATGCCGCTAAGTCTCTCTCCTTGGGTGCTCCATTCTCCTGACTTAACCTCGTATTACTCGGTAATGCATATAATTCCAGATGTTCTGTTTGACTTCCTTGGAGCCACCTGGTCTGATCTCACGGGCTGGCCCTGTACTCACGCCGAACCTTCCGTCATCTTTCCCAGATGCAGAAAACAAGTCCATGCAGTGGACCCTTCCCAACAGCTGCAGAATTTGCGTGTCTGGTTCTGCTGCTCTGCTGTTCGAATCTTGCTGCTCACCCTCGAGCCTGAGTCAGGCTGGCTTGTGCGCTCGGGGGGTTTTCGTTGTGTTCCTATGTGGCCGATGGCAGGAATCCCAAACCCGAGACGTTGAAGACTCCTTCCAGGAGGAGCTGCAACTTGGCATCGGCACCTGCTGGGAACCAGGATCTCTGTGGACACGCAATGTGTTGGGTCTTCCCGGGGCCTCGTCTCACACAGGTGGAGAGACCAGATAAGGCAGATTTCTGAAAATTAGAATAAAAAGTGTAGACTCTATTCCTGGAGCCACGAGCAGCCATTAGCAAGGATGAGCAGGACGTGCTGTGCTCACATCTGCTCTGCGAAGTCGTTCTGGATGCCAACTGAGGGGAGGTGGCGAGCGAGACAGGAAGCCTGTTGCAGCCGACCAAGTGGGAGGCGAGGCAGGGGGCCAGGACGTCTGTCCTTATCCTTTGCGTCGGCAGAGCCGGGCTCTGTGTGACCCCTGGAGTTCTCCCCGCTCTGCCGCCCTCACCTCCTTCCCTGCTCCCCGTCCTTCCCCACCTCGTGCGGACAGGGACCACTGACCGCTAGCTCCATCCTGAGTGTCCAGGGAGTCAGCCTGTCGCTGGGCCTTGCTCGCCAGGAGCCACGATGCGGCCTCGAGGGGGAGGGAGGTGCATGCTGTTCATAGAAACAGAGATTAAGGACTTGAGCCTATAAGTAAATTCCACCCTTCAGCCTTCAAGTGGGTTATTTTATCTTACCATTTTCTTAAATTTCATCAAATAACTTTTAAGAGTGCAGAAATCCAGAGCTGGGCACACAACAGGAACTGAGCTGTTTGCCAAGTTACAAGAACCAGATACCTGCACTTAGAGGGATTTTAGCGCTAAGCACTTTTTATTGCTTTTCATCAGGTGGTTGAGGGTGCAAGGGAAGGCACACAAAGGGGTGGAAACAGGTCAGGGTGGCAAACGGGGCAGACGGCACAGCCCTCCTCCCTGGGGGCTGCCAACCGGCTTCCTGACCGAAGGGCCCGAGTTTCCCAAGCCCTCCCCCCCAACTCCCCCAGCGCCCGCCGCACACCCTGGGGACACGGGCCCTGCACTTGGAGAACCTGGGTTTGTGTCCGGCTCTGCCCCAAGTGACGGGACTTTCTGGAAGCCACCACCCCTGAAGCTGTAAGAAAGGACAATGACGTCTGTCCACCTACTTTCCAGGCTGCTCAGTGATAACGAGCTCTTGTGGGAAAGATTTGCCGCCGAGGCCGTTGTCGCTCTGCTCCTTGTCCTTACCTCTAAGCACGGCCGACCGGGACGGCGCCCGCGTCAAGCAGCCGTTTAATTCTGCTCACCGAGACCTGCCCCGCGGAACGGGGCACGGAAAGTGAGGTGGGGGCTGCTTGCAGCTGGAATGAGGGGCTCCCTGCATCCAGAGAGGCAGGGAGGCAGGGGACGGACGCGGGGGACAGAGGCCGAGGTCCCGTGGGGCATCTGCCACCTGGGCGGCCACGGCTGGCCCCGGGGGTCCACCACGCCGCCAGGGGTGCGGCCCGGGTCCTCTGCTCCATCCCTGTTCCGACTTCAAGTCCACTTGTTTACGACTTAAGTTGTCTGGATCTTAGGGCGACCTGCTTCGCTCTGGGGCAGCTGGTGCAGGATGCTGTCGCGGACGCCTGTCCGGGGGATGGGGGTGGGGCAGAAGAGCGGCCATGATTAGTGGGCGCTAACGGGGGCTTGTGGGGACTTAGCAGGAGCCCCAGATCTGGCAAGGCCAGGCTCCACTGGTCTAAACAGCTTGGCCGCAGCCGGCCGGCTGCCCAGAGAGGGTCCCCTTCCCGCCAACAGGGCGCCCGCTCCCTGGCGGCTGGGCGGACGCCTCTGAGAACCCACTCGTAGAAAGGCGCACCCAACTGAGTCGGACGCTCTTCCTTCTGTCTCTCCGTTGCCGGGGGCACTAGCGTGACTCGTCTGTCGTTGGCCTGAGCGTGCTGTTCCCTTGTTTGCTCAGGATGCCATCGTGCACACCGCCGGCTTGGGAACCCGTGTTGTAAGTGAGGATTCCCACACGCAGGGAACCTGGGTTAGATGATCGGAAAGACAATGTCAGTCTCCGAGGATGATTTGCCTCAAACAAAACAACCCTCTTCCCAGCGGGGACGTGTGGGAGCTTTGGGTCCCTGGGGTGCCAGGTGCCACCCAACCCTGCCCTCCGCGCCCCCTCCCTTCAGCCCGTGTGTTTGGGACAGACCCCTCCCCTGAGCTCCCTGCCCCACGGGGTCGGAGTCGCAGCTGCGCACGCCCGGCGCCCCAGTGTCTCCCTGGCGGCCCGCGGACCGTAGGCACCGCATCGGAGAGGCTACCACCGGAAGAAACGGCGAGAGCAGCCAGTGCTGGCAAGGAGCCGGGGCAGCGGAGCCCTCGCGGTGCCGGTGGGAACAGGAGGGGACACACCCACCCCTGCAAACGCTGCAGCGGCGTGACCTTACCGTGTGACCCAGCATGGCTCTCCGGACCTTCACCCAGGAGCACTGACGAGTTCCGTGACCCGGCACAAAACCCCGTCCACAGACCCCGCCAGCAGCTTTGTCCGCATCAGCCCCGAGCGGAGAGTCCCCGCTGTCCTTCCACAGGCCCCTGGTCACGTTAACGTGCATCCCCCGCTCAGGCCTGCACTGCCCCCACGAGATGGTGCCACGTAGAAAGTCAGTCTCCATTTACATCAAGTTCTCAGAGTGACAACCTGGGGGCAGGACGAGGGCAGCGAGGTGCCCCCGGAGCTGGTGGCCCCGGTCCACGCGCAGTGGCGGCCCTGGTCTCGCCCATGCCACACCAGGCTCAGCGCTGGCTCTGGCCCAGGGTCGACCCAGTACCTGGACGAGCACCCGGAGCCACGGCCTTTCACCGACTGTGTCCTCCTCCACACTGGGCTTCGAGGCCACAGTCGGCCCGAGGACGCCACCGCCTGTCCTGGACCCTGCAGATATGGCCACGCCCGGCACGAGGGACTCCAGGTGGGATTTCTCGAACAGGGTCAGAGTCGGGGTGGGGGGGATGCGGGCAGTGGAGAAGGCTGGCATCACAGCAGCTTGGGGGCGCGCTGCGGAAAGCCCTTCCCAGGAGCAGGGACCCGCGTGGGGCTCGGATCCCACTGGCCCCTCTGTCGGACCCCATTTCTCTCCTGTGCTCCCTTCGTGGACGGTTTTATAAAGACGCTGCCTTGCGCTGCGTTCATGTTGGCCGTGGCCTAGCCTGCTGACACCCGTCCGGAGTTGATACGTATTTGCCTGGGAGGTCGGGGAGAAGGTTTCCGTGGGGCGAGGGTGCCTGGGGGGCCCCTCTTTGCACTGCCACGCAGAGCCCACTCTCCTGCCAGGGCGGCCTGTCCATGCCACCCCCAGGCCCACAGCCCTGTGACAGCCGTGATGGTGAGCATGGGGAGTGACGTGGGAACCAAGGACTGACCCCCCGGGGCTCAGGTCAGTGAGGCAGGGTTGGGCTTACAGAACCGCCTCTTCCTCCCTTTACTCAGACCCACGCTCTTCATTTTCTGTAATTCCTCGTCGACTGGGGAGAAGCGGGCTCTGGGACCCTGCAGCTCCTCCCGCAGCTCCCTGCACGCGCTGCCGGAGACCTCCCGACACCCTTCTCTCCGCTCAGGCGGCGCCCCCCGTGCATGGGGCTGGGGGGCCCCCCCGCACTCGCACGCCACATGGGCAGCACGCAGCGTTCTCGGCTCCTGGTACAGACACCCGTTTAGAAACGGGAGGAGGGCTGGGAAGCCCACCCAGCTCCCAGAAGGCCCGGCGCCAGAGTTCTGTTGTACTTTATCTGAAGCCGACAACAGAACTTCCTCCTGGGACACTGTTCAAGTTCACAGCAGTGACTTAGGACCCCAGCGCTCCTCCCAGACTTCGCCGGGGGAGCCCCCTGGAGAGGAGCGCCTCCCACTCAGGCTGGGGAACATGGTATTACTCACACGTGTGGTTTTCTGCCTCAGTTTCTCCTACTCTCCCTTTTCTTTTTTCAAGTAAGTTTTCGGGGCAGATTCCTCCAGATGCACTGGAGCAACCTCGCTGCGGGAAGAGAGCCAGCTTCCCCCAGAGCCCCAGCGCTCCGGCGGCAGAAGTGAGCGGCTCTTGGGCACAGCCTTGGAGACTCCCGGGTCCCGCAGCGGAATTCTAGCACGGCAGCACCTAATCGAGCATTACTCGGAAGGCAGACTGCCCAGCGAGCCCAGTGACTGTGCAAACCCTCTGTCCCTCCCCCCAGGGCGCGAGGGAGGCCTGTTTAAATGGTACGGCCAGGAATAAGAGCAACTTCCTGACCCAGTTTCTTACGTTGTTAAGGGCTAACATTTGTTCCGCCACCCAGTGTTTGCCAAGCTCGGGCACGTCATCCCCGCCGCCTCCCGAGACCCAGAAGTTGGCCTGTTTCTTAGGGAGTCAAACTTGGACACACTTGGCGCCTGGGCTCTGGTGACTCTCATCTGTGGGCTCCTCTGAAGTGCCTCGTTCAAGCTCATGACCAGCACGGTCAGAACTGGCCCCCTGGGTCTGGGGATCAGTGTCGTGGGGTTTCTAGCTGGGCCTCACGGGGGCTGGCTCTTCATGGGCGCTCGAGGCTGGCGGCAGGTCGGTGACCCGCAGGCAGAGGCTCTGGGTATGGAGGGAGCCGGCTGATGGTGCCGTGCCTGTCCCGGCCTCCGATTTCTCCCCTTCCTGTCTGGACCTTGGGTGGTAGGAAATTGATTTTAGTTTTTGTTTGTGATGAGGACAACAGAAGCCTGAGAACCTGAGAAAGTGAGCCCAGGCCTGGGGTCAGGAGGCGGCCGTCGGCAGGGCTCGCTGCCCACTGGCAGGGTCCGTGCCTGCACCCGCAGTCACCCCAGGCCCGCTGGCCAGAGCGCTGGCGACTGTCCTCGTGCATCTTCGCACATTTGCTACCCTTCTCCTTCCACCCCTCCCATCCCCACCCCAGGCTGGGTCCCCAGGCAGCGCTGCGTGGCTGGGCCACGGCCTGCGTGAGAAAGTGACAAACCACAGGCCCCTCTCAGGAGGCGCTGAGCGCCACCAGGTGCCACACATTAGGGCTCCCCCTGGGATATCCCCCAGGTGACTCCCCGACTCCACCGCTGCCCACGGGGCGACCCTCGCTGGGACCGCAGCATCCTGGGAGGGCTCTGCGGCGCCAGAGCCGGGAGGCTGCGGCCAGCCCAGCGGTCGACAAAGGGGCCTCGCCACACCTTGGTGCAAACACCGCGAAAGACCCCGCCCCGGAAAGGCCCCGCCCCTTCCTCCCCGAAGCCCCGCCCCCGTGCGGGCTCCACAACCCCCTTGCCAAGCCCGCCCCTTCCTCTCGCGGACCCCGCCCCTCCCCGACCATGCCGCGCGCGCCCAGGTGCAGAGCGGTTCGCGCCCTGCTGCGGGGCAGCTACCGCGAGGTGCTGCCCCTGGCTACCTTCCTGCGGCGCCTGGGGCCCCAAGGCCGGCGGCTCGTGCGGCGCGGGGACCCGGCGGCCTTCCGCGCGCTGGTGGCCCAGTGCCTGGTGTGCGTGCCCTGGGACGCGCGGCCGATCGCCGTCGGCCCGTCCTTCCGCCAGGTGGGCTGCCCCGGTGACCCCGCTCGGGCCTGCCGGGTGGGAGAGGGAGGGCTGCGCGCTCAGACCCCGGGGCGCTTCCGTCCCCCGGACCTCAGGACCTCCCCCGTCCCCCGGCAGGTGTCCTGCCTGAAGGAGCTGGTGGCCAGGGTGGTGCAGAGGCTCTGCGAGCGCGGCTCCAGGAACGTGCTGGCCTTCGGCTTCGCCCTGCTGGACGCGGCCCGCGGCGGGCCGCCACTGGCCTTCACGACCAGCGTGCGCAGCTACCTGCCCAACACGGTAACCGAGACCCTGCGCGGCAGCGGCGCGTGGGGGCTGCTGCTGCGCCGCGTGGGCGACGACGTGCTCGTCCACTTGCTGACGCGCTGCGCGCTCTACCTCCTGGTGGCCCCGAGCTGCGCCTACCAGGTGTGCGGGACGCCACTCTACGACCTCTGCGCACCTGCCGCGGCTCGGACCCTCGCCACCCCCGGCCGCCGGCCCAGGACCCGGATGGACCTCACACCCACGCGCCAGGCCCGGCAGGCGCGAGCAAGGCGGCGTCGGGGCAGCGTCGGGAGCAGTTCGCCTCTAGCCAAGAGGCCCAGGCACGACGTGACCCCAGAGCCCGAGCGGGGGCCAGGCAGGCCGTCTCCCCGGGCCCACGGGCTGAGTGACGGCGACCCTCGCGCCGTGGCATCCGCCAGGGCCGCTGCTGAAGCCAGCTCCCGGGAGGGAGGGCCCCCTGGGACTCGGCTCACCTGCGCAGCCGCACAGCGGTCTCAGGGGCCCCAGGGCGCACCCCAGCACCTGTCGCACCCTGAGACCAAGCACTTCCTCTACTCCTCGGGAGGCAGGGAGCGGCTGCGCCCTTCCTTCCTGCTCAGCGCCCTGCAGCCTAGCCTGACCGGGGCCCGGGCGCTCCTGGAGACCATCTTCCTGGGCTCCAGGCCCCCGCGGCCCCGGGCCGCCCGCAGGCCGCGCCGCCTGCCCGCCCGCTACTGGCGGATGCGGCCGCTGTTCCGGGAGCTGCTCGCCAACCACGCGCGGTGCCCGTACGGCGCGCTCCTCAGGGCGCACTGCCCGCTCCGAGCCTCGGCCGCCGCGGAGGGGCCGAGCGCCCCGGCCCGCGGGCGCCTGGCGCAGCTGCTCCGGCGGCACAGCAGCCCCTGGCAGGTGTACGGCTTCCTGCGCGCCTGCCTGTGCCGCCTCGTGCCCGCCGCGCTCTGGGGCTCCGGGCACAACCAGCGGCGCTTCTTGCGGAACGTGAAGAAGTTCGTGTCCCTGGGGAAGCACGCCAAGCTCTCGCCGCGGGAGCTGACGTGGAAGATGCGAGTGCGGGACTGTGCGTGGCTGCGCGGGAGCCCAGGTGAGCCGCCCGGGCGCGCGGGCCGGGGGCCGGGGGGCGCTGCTGGCTGGCGGTGGGTCCCACCGGACTGCACCTCTGACGCCCTCCCCGCCGGGTCACACTCACCTTCGAGGTTCTGGGTGCCGCCGGGAGCAAGCCGCGGTCAGATGTGACACACGTGTGGGCGGGGCTGTGGCACAGACAGAAGCGTCCAGAAGCTCTCAGAGCGCACCTGCGCTTCTTAGTCATCCCTTTCTGACTTCCAGGGTAGCACCTTGAACCGGTGCCGCGGGATGGGGGCGGGGGCGGAGGCGAGGCTCCGGGTCTCCACATGCCTCCGGTCACCGCTGCCCGCCGTCTGCACTCCCGGCAGGGCCGGCAGAGGAGGAGAGACTGACTCGGGCAAGCCCCCAGCCCCAGCTTGAGGAACGAGAGGGGCCCCGGGGAGTGGCGGGTGCTCTCCCGCTTCCGGGGCCTGGGCCGCTGGGCCCGAGGCGTCCCTCCCGGTCTCCTTGTCTGGGTTTGATGTTGAGCGTCCTCCAGGCCGGCCACCACCCAGCCCCCTGTTGGCCGGCGCCTTCCTCCTCGGCACACCAGTGTCCCGAGTGCCAGGGGCCCGCCAGGACAGACCGTGTCTGGCCACTCGACCTCCCCCCAGCTCCCAAACGTCTAGGTGAAAGAGGATGGCAGAGGTTGGCACCTGGGGTGTGCGTTGCAGACTCTGGCGCAGGGGGGTGGGGGGCAGTTCCCCAAGAGGCTCTGGGGCCAGGCCATGGCCGGCAGCCAGGGCCACCTTCTGATACCTTGGGTTTGTGAGTTGTTTTTCAATTGTGGGGAAACAAGGTACAGCGGCCGCCTGACCTCCTAACAGTGCTGAGCGCCCAGAGGGGCTGCCGGCAGTGAGCGCGCTGTGGCACGGCAGAGATCCAGAACGCTCTCCCCTGGCGTGCCGGTCGCTCCCTAACCAGCGGCTCCCCGCCCCGCGTGAGGTGGACGGGCCCTGGGCTCCGGCCCCCTCGGACAAGCCCTCACAGACCTTGCACTCTCAGGCCGCGGCCGCTTTGTGGAAAGGGTGGGGTCCGGTGGCCCCGTCCCCAGCCTCACAGGACGTCCGCCGTGCCTCCGTGCACTGCGCTGCGCACGGGAAGGAGCCGGCACTGCCCGGGAGGCGCCCAGCCCCGGGCCTCCCTGTGTCCTCGCACACTCGAGCGGTGGTCCCGGCCATCTGTTCCTTCCCAAGGCCGTGGCCACACCGCTTGGCCACCGAGCTGGATGAACGATGCAGGGACGGCCTTGGCCTCTAAGCTCGGCTCTGGTGGCCATCTCTTCCCCCCACCGCTGCCGCTGGCACACCCCTTCCTCTGTGCAGGCCCTCTGTCCTGCCAGGCGGTCAGTCCCAGGCACCCGGGCTCCCTTGTCTCTGTCAAGCCAGCCCTGACCCCTGTCCTGTCTGTTGACCCCCGTCAGAAACCTGGTCCCCATCCCTGGTGGCCAGGCTGCCGGCTGCCCACGAGTGCCTCCAGGTGTCCGTGGACGGCACACGGTGGATTCCTGATGGAAACTCTGCAGGGGCCTCAGCACCACCCACTCCCCGCCTGTCCTCCGGGGCCCACGGTGGGCGGGGGGCTGCCCTTATCCCCTTACCCTGGGCGCACACGGCCATCGTGGGCCATTGACTCCGTGTGGGCACACGACGACTTTCCCTGACCGGGTGGGAGTGTGCCCTCCCCCAGGGGCCCCTCTGGCCTTTGGCGTAGAGCCTGCTGTCTCGGCCTCGTGGGCTCACTGGGGCCCTGGGGGCCGCATCCCTCCTTCCACCAGGTTACTCGGACCCCCTTCCTAACTTCTCAGGGGTGATTGGCTGCAAGTACCCTCCTGACTGTGTCTTCGCTGCGCCCCAGGTCTCCACGTGACGTTGCGTGTTCCCCATTTCAGTCCTCTTCCGTCGGCCAGTTACTCAGCTGTGTTACTGGTTTGATTGACAGTCGAGCTCTGCAGCGGTGTGTGGTCCACACCAGTCGTCTGAAGCTGTGCAGACGTGTGTGTGCTGTGTGCAGACGTGTGTTTCATGTGCAGACGTGTGTTCCATGTGCAGACGTGAGTTCTGTGTACAGGTGTGTGTTCCCTGTGCAGACGAGAGTTCTGTGTGCAGACGCCTGTTCCCTGTGCAGGTGCGTGTTTGTGTGCTGCCAGTCGCCTGTGGCAGGTTGCCGGCTCGCGCGGCAGGTGTCTCCCTCCCCAAGGGGAGGCGCTGGCGGGAGCGTGGCCGTCCTCAGGGCTGGGCTCATCCTCTCCCTCCTGACCGGCGGGATTTACACTAGGTTTTATTGGGTCGGAGCACGTTGCAGAATTTTTATGTCCCTGACGATCGCCTCCTAGTGCCTGTTCCCTTGTGTGTGCTGGTGCCCGCAGAGCACAGCCGGCTGTCTCCGGGGCGTGCTCGCCTCGCGGACACGTCTGCTCCGTTCGGGCTCGGGCCCGGCACTCCCACGGCCTTGTGGTTTGGCTCAGACCCGCAGCGCGGGATGGTGTTTTCATCTTCCTTCCATCCAGCCTGGCGGTCTCTGCCACTGGCCTGCGGAGTCCCGTTTCTTTCCGGTGACCGCAGTCGAGCCTGGACGCCCCCATCTTTCTTCCCGATCCGTCCGCCGTTCCCTCAAGGGTCCTCGTGCTCTGCGTCTTCTCAGTGCCCCCCCCCCTGAGCGGCACAAGGGCCTGGCCACCGCCCCCCACCTCAGCTTCCTCGCTGTCTTAGTTCTGCCCCACGCTGGGGGTCGTGGTGTGCAAGCTTTGTCACCTGCCCTGCCCTCTCTCGCCATTCTGTTCTCTGTCCCAGACCAGCCTCTGGGCCCCTTTTCTTTTGGTTATTGGTGGTGAAGTCCCCAGTTGTATAAATGCCACCACCCCTGTGGTAGCCTGGTGATAGCTACTCATGACATTTCCGGGTGCGTGAAATAAAACGTGCAGGAACGCAGAGAGGGCAGTTTTGACCGTGTTTGCATCCAGACGCCCTAGTGTGCGTTCCATGGTGGGGGCCTGGTGAGCATCCCCCGTCCCCTGCTGTGTGTCCCGCTGAGGAGACCCTGGTTCGTGTCCCTGGCCCCCGACATGCGTCCTCAGCCCCAGGAGTGCGTCCCAAGGAGGGGAGGGGGCCCCAGGGTGTCCCCCCCGCCATGTGAGTGTTCGCAGCCCCCCAAGGTCTGGCAGCGCTTAGCCACCTCTGCTGGTCTGAACCTTTCTAGGTTCAGCCTGGAAACCCCCAGGCATTTCTGGATCCCGCTGCCGATGGTGATGCTGCTTAATGCTGTGTGTCACCATATGGAGAGCACGTCTGTGCTTCTCTGTCATCCTGCTTGTGGACCAGGACTGATGATGAAGCCTCTGGGTTTCTGTCCAGTAGAAGTGTAACCTGAGCGCACGTGTGATTTCCGCTCTCTGGTAGCCGCCTCTCAGAGTAAGCCGGAGACAGGAAGCTAACGTGACGATGTCCTTTATTAAAGCCCCGCGTGCCCGTCACTTCAGCATATGCTCCAGAGAAGCGTCCTTACTGACCCTCGTCCCCCTCTGGCTGTGGACCACGCACACCGGCCCCACCTGCCCCGTTTCGGGCGGCCAGTGCTGGCCACGATGGGCAGGGCCTGTGGGGGAGCTCCCCGGGCGCGGGGTTCAGACCGGTCTCTGCGCCTCTGCCGTTTCAGGGGCTCGCTGCGTCCCGGCCGCCGAGCACCGTCGCCGAGAGAAGGTCCTGGCCACGCTGCTGTGCTGGCTGCTGGGCACCTACGTGGTTGAGCTGCTCAGGTCCTTTTTTTACGTCACGGAAACCACGTTTCAGAAGAACCGGCTCTTCTTCTATCGGAAGCGTGTCTGGAGTCAGTTGCAGAGCATTGGAACCAGGTGTCTTGGTCAATGTCACTCGGTCATGTTTTTCCTGTCCGTGCCGCTGAGAGTCCTGAGTCCTGGCCGCCCGCATGCCCCGGGCTCCCTGTGCGCCCCTCGTCGGACCTACGCGGGCACAGACTCCTGAGCGCCCCGCTTCCTCTCCTGTGAAGTCGGGGTGTGGGCCCGCTGGGCTCTGGGGTCTCAGAAGTAGAAGTTGACACTGAGTGGAGACAACCGTACAGACGGGCCGTTGGCTCGGCCCCGGCAAGTGGGTCGGATTCTATGCTAAGTGGCACAGGGTAGGTGGGACTGTGTCACAAGTTGATAAGACCCCGCCTACTGGAGATGTGGGGGAAGCGACTGGGGACAGAGGCATCTTTGTGAAGCAGGAGCCCGAGGGGCAAGCCCCAGTTTGCCGGCCCCGAGGGGCTGCTGTGCTGTCTCGGGTGCTCACAGGCCGTTTTAGGGGAAAGACTGAAGGACTGTAGGGCACGCAGGCTGGGCGGGTCCGGCCGGGGCCGTGTGACTGCAGAACACGGCCCTGCACCTGCGGCCGACCTGTCCAGCGCCCTCTCGGGCCTTGGCAAGGACCCCAACGTGCCGGGGTCAGGGATCCTGAGCCACGGCCTGCGTGGAGGGGGCTGGCTAGAGGCCCCTGAGCCACTTGGCACTGGGGCCTGTGTCCTGCGTCTGGGAGAGGAGGCCGCAGCGTAGGTTTGAGTTAGCAGGCAGCACGGCCTATTTAATTGCTTAAATATTTCACGGAACCTGATCCGAAGCAGCCACTAAGGCTTCTCGTGGGGCCTTTGGAAACCATCCCCCTGCCCGGCGGGCACGTGACTCCCACGGTGGGCTGGGCAGGCCACCAGCCCAGGGAGCACCTGGCCCTGCCTGTGGGTGGTTTTGGGAGAAGGGGTGAAGGTCACAGGTGATGAGCTGGCAGATCCAGGAGGGAAACGGGTGCCCTGGCACCCACTGTGGAGGGCACGCCCGCAGGCCGCTGGCCACAGCCACAGTGTCCCAGAGGCCCGGCGGTGCCAGCACGCAAGCTCTGGTGCTCTGTGCCAGGCTCGCTCGCCCGGGGCCTGGCGGCGCTGCCCAACCGCGTCCCACGAGCATCTCTGTTTTCAGACAGCTCTTCGATAGCGTGCATCTTCGAGAACTGTCAGAAGCAGAGGTCAGGAGACACCAGGAGGCCAGACCCCCTCTGCTGACAGCCAGACTCCGCTTCCTCCCCAAGCCCAGCGGGCTTCGGCCGATCGTGAACATGGACTACGTCGCGGGAGCCAGAACGTTCCGCAAAGACAAGAAGGTCATCGCTGTTGTTGTCATTTCTAAGTCAAGTGCGTTTAAACCCTGGCTTGGGTTTGAGGTGGCCGGAAGGCCCGAGGGGGGTCAGGCCCCCGGACGGCAGAGCACCACGGCTGGGGCCGCGTGCCGGGGCGTGGGGACGGGGCTCGGAGGCAAGCCTGTCTCAGAAGATGCCTGAAGTGCCCCCCCCCAGCGCCTCTGCCCCCAGAAGCTCTGACCCCTTCCGAGTGGCTCTAGTCGGTGCTGGGGTGACTTTGTCATGCTGTGCCCCCAAACGAGAAAACAAGGCTGTTGATGTTGACTGGGAACCTGGCTGGGTCTGAGTGGAGTGTCTCCCACCTGGGGGGGGTCGGCGCCCCCCCACCCGTGGCCTGGGGCTCAGGAGGTGGAGAAGGGGGAGCTGTTGCTCACTGCAGTTGAATACGTAGTTCCAGGATCCTGCGACAGGCCCCCAGGGGGGCCCCGGGGTGTGAAAGGTGGGCTGCGGTGGGATCGGCCATCTGGCCCTTCCGGACGCTGGGAGGGTGAGGGGAGGCGCAGAGGCGGCGAGCTGCCTCTTTTCTGGGGACCCCGGAGGTGGGAGTGGGGGGTCCGACCCAGGCCCCCCTTTGGCGGGCGGCCTCTGATGATGCTCCTGTGTCCCCGCTGGCCCACAGGTGCCGCACCTCACCTCGCAGGTGAAGGCGCTGTTCAGCGTGCTCAACTACGAGCGGGCCCGGCGGCCCAGCCTCCTGGGGGCCTCTGTGCTGGGCATGGACGACATCCACAGGGCGTGGCGCGCCTTCGTGCTGCGCGTGCGGGCCCGGGACCCGGCGCCCCAGCTGTACTTTGTCAAGGTGGGCACCCGGCCCTGGTCCCGACCCCGCCCACGAGTGAGCCAGCTGGGCACCTGCGGCTCGGGAGCACCCCCCCCACACCAGCTGGCTCTGCATCGTGGGCTCTGGCCCCGGGGGCTGGGAGTGGCTGGCCTTCAGGCCCCTGCGTTTGCCCACATGAGGCAACCCTTGGGGAATCACGTCTCAGGGAACCTAGAGGGATGCAGGCCTGCCCTGGGGTGCCGAGTCCCGGGGCCACGGGACAGGTGTGTGCAGTGGAGATGGGGCCGTCCGTGGGCATCAGGGCCTCTTACCTGAGTCTGCTGATGGCAGGTCAGGACCAGCAGAACCTGGGGCCCCCGGGGGCCAGGTGAGCACATGAGCAGCTATAAACAGACACCTCTGTTCCCACGTAGGTGGATGTGACGGGGGCCTATGATGCCCTCCCTCAGGACAAGCTGGTAGAGGTGATTGCCAACGTGATCAGGCCTCAAGAAAACACCTACTGTGTGCGCCAGTATGCCGTGGTCCAGAGAACTGCTCAGGGTCACGTCCGCAAGTCCTTTAAAAGACACGTGAGACCCATACAGAGTTTGTGTTCCACAGTGAGGGGGTCTGTGATGCGGGTGTGTCTGCTCCAGCCCCCTGGGCTCCCCTGGGAGCCCCTCCCCCCTCCCCAGCCCCCCGGGCTCCCCTGGGCTGCCTCCCTCCAGGCCCCAGGCGGAAGCTGCGGACTGTGGTCACTGCCCCTGGGCAGCCGCCAGCAACCCCCATGGGGCACCTAGCGCTGAGGGTTGGTAGAACTCTGGAGGAAACCGCAGCGTGGCTCATTTCTCTCCAGTCCCTCCTCCCTGGACCTGCCCCCCTCCGTCCTGGCTGCTTGGGTGGCCCTGGAGGCCGACTGCCGTCCCCTCAGGCCCCACGTGCCACAGCAGAAGGGCCTCAGGAAGGTGGGCTCCCCCCAAAGACTGGGACCCCCAGCGGCTTCCTTCGGCATGGCCTCAGTTGTCAGCGGGGTGACCAAAGGGCTGTTCTGCGGTCTCTGGCTGTGATCTGCTCCCGAGGCCATTTCCCTCCATTGTCAAACGGCACCTGTCTGCCCCTGATGGCGACCGGGTCTCACGCCCCACCCTCTGCCGGCAGGTGTCCACCTTTGCGGACCTCCAGCCTTACATGAGGCAGTTCGTGGAGCATCTGCAGAAGACACGCTTCCTGAGGGACGCCGTGGTCGTGGAGCAGGTGGGGGGTCGGGCTGCGGCTCACTGCTGGCGTGGGGTGTGGACACGGTC
Organism: Mungos mungo; assembly: GCA_004023785.1. Lineage (NCBI taxonomy): Eukaryota > Metazoa > Chordata > Mammalia > Carnivora > Herpestidae > Mungos > Mungos mungo. The sequence goes on from PISW01006894.1 coordinate 45,519, forward strand.
AGGTCGCCGTCCGGCCAGAGGGGCCCCGATGCAGCCTCTTGGCAAACCACACAGCCAGAGGCTTGCCGCGGCCTTCGGTCACCTGCCTGCCTTTCCCGCCCGGCCAGGTTCTCTGCTGCAGCCCGGCTTTGCTAGACGTCCTCTCCCTCAGCCTCGATTGTGAGGCCGAAGGAGAACGTGCCCCCTTCCTTAGGACAAGTGGGATTTGCTCTGTAGCCCCGCCTGGGGTTCACCACCTAGCAGGAAACCTGTTTTCCTCGGTGTGAGCAGGGGCTGCTCCGGAGCGCGGGGCCCTGGGCGAGGGATCAGCCCACACAGCTCTGTGCAGGACTGGCTATTGGGGACGAGCCGGTCCCACTCACCGAGGCTGAGACATCCAGACCCCTGTTCTCCAGACGGGGCCCCACCAGGTGCTGTGGGCCACACTCCCTGGCACGTGCCGCCTGGGCCCACATGGCTTGAGGACCGCCCGGAGGGGCCCGACGCGCCCTCACACACCCGCGCCTCTCTTCCTCCAGGGCTCCTCTCTGAACGAGGCCAGCAGCGACCTTTTCCACCTCTTCCTGCGCCTGGTGTACAACCACGTCATAAGGATCGGGGGCAGGTAAGTTGGGGTCCCGTGAAACCCTCTGCTTTGGGTGGCGTCACGGTTCGGACAGGTGCCGTGGCCGCTCGGCCGGTGCAGCAGAAGCGAGGCTCCCGAGGTTCCGGAAGTCCTTTGGCATTTAAATGCTGGCAGATCATTTATTTGTGCAGACAAAACCCAGCTTCCCCGGGTGAGCACCTGCATGAGGACCCCAGCGTGTGTCTGCTGAGAGCAGTGGTCCTGGGGGGGTTCAGGCTCACAGCCAAGGTCACTTGAGGTCATGCCCCGTGCGCGGAGTTGGAAGCTTTTTAGGTGTTGTGTTATGATCACAGTGCTTATTAGAACGTAAGTGTGTGAGCAGCATGAACCGACATCTGCGGCAGAGTGAGCCTTGGCGAAGGGGGTGTGCCTGCACATGCCTGTAAGCGGCACCCACTTGCTGCCTGCTGGGACCTTTATGAAAATCGTTGAGCCCCATGTGGCCGTCACCCTGGCGCAGGACCTTGTGGGAGCGTGTGACGGACCTGGGTTCACCCCCCCCCCGGGTCTGCCTGCCTGTGAGCCCACTGGATGACCGTGAGGCCCGCTGTGGCTTGCCACTACCTGCGTCCTGTCCCCCAGGTCCTATGTGCAGTGTCAGGGGATCCCCCAGGGCTCCGTCCTGTCCACCCTGCTCTGCAGCCTGTGCTACGGGGACATGGAGAGCAAGCTCTTTCCCGGGATCCAGCAGGATGGGTACGGAGGAGCCCTTCGTGTGCGCGGTCCTGCCTCCAGCCGCCTCGCGTCCCGGGGTCTCTTGACGCGGCGGGGCCCGCCTCCCGTCTTGCTGTGGGCTCTCGTGGGGGGCGGGTAGCAAGCACGTCGTGAACACAGGGTCGCGAGCATCCTCGAACGCGGCTCCCCCAGCACCCCGCCCCCGGCCCCCACCCTGGCCCCCGCCCCGGCCGCGGCTCTCTGGGGGGAGTTCCCTGGTTCTGACCCTGGTGCAGCCCGACCCCGGGGCCCCCGCTGTAGCGCTGCCGGCCCCCTCCTAGGCTGCTCCTGCGTCTGGTGGACGACTTCCTGCTGGTCACCCCGCACCTGGCGCAAGCCAAAGCCTTTCTCAGGTAGGGGCCCCGCACGTGTCCCACGGCGGTCCTGTGGCCCGTGAGCCGACCGCCCGGGCGGAGTGGTAATTCCCGCCTCGCAGCCGCGCCGCACAAACACCCCGGCCTCCGATGAGTGTCGCGCTGGGCCTTCCTGCCGTCCTGAGACCCGGGGCCGCAGCCACAGTAGCAGAGCCCCGCGGGGGCTGGAGCCGCGGGCGTGGGTGCTGCCGAGGCGGGGGGAGTGGGCCTGGGTGGCCGGGTGGGCAGCGGCTGCGTCCCCGGAGGCCCCCTGCGCTGCGCTGGGGGGACGGCAGAGGGGCAGGGACACCCCCAGAGGGGGCGGGGAGGGAGCAGAGGTGAGGCCCTGCACCGGCTCCTGCGGCTCCTGGGGCGTCTTTCTCTCTAGGCCACCGAGAGGGACAGCGGGCTAAATGGTGCTCTGAGGCCTGGGACCACGTGGGGGGCTGGTTCGTTTCTCTAGAGTGGAGCCTCAAGTGAGGGGTCCTTGGGTCAGGCAGGGCGTCCCCAGCCCCGCCCCGCCGAGGCCCCAAGAGTCCGGGGCTGGTTTCCGAGTGTGCTTTTCCAGAGAAGGAGAGGGTCATTAAACCCAGGAGTGTTTGCCCTGGTCACCGGGCTGTCGTTGGACAAACCCATCTGGGCAGCTTCCCTGTGGCCTGAGCCTGCGCACCGGGGACCCCCAGCAGCCCACGGGGGACTCCCAGCATCCCATGGTGGACTCCCAGCAGCCCATGGGGGACTCCCAGCATCCCATGGTGGATTCCCAGCAGCCCACGGGGGACCCCCAGCAGCCCATGGGGGACTCCCAGCATACCACAGGGGATTCCCAGCAGCTCACAGGGGACTCCCAGCAGCCCACTAATGTACATTCACCGGAATTAGTCCAAAAACAAGTTCAGATCCTCGTGTATGGCTGTGTTGTAAGATCTCCTACGTGCACATGCCCGGTGGCGGGCCAGGGGTTCAGCGCAGGCCCTGCTGCCATCGTAGAAGGTTCTAGGGATGATCCTACAGGCAGGTGGCTGTATGTCAGGGTTCCACCCGGGATGCAGACCACTGGGAACCGTGTCCAGGGGGAGGTTTTTGAGGACTCAGTCCTGGCGCTGGCGTGGGGGGGCCCGGAGGTCTGAGGTCCACGGGGCAGGTGCCGGGGCTGCGGTCTCAGGAAGATGCTCTTGTCCTTGGTTCACTGTCCTGTGCGTCAGGCCCTCCCTGATGCAGGGCCCGCCCCATGGCGGACAGTTACTTCCTTTAGAGCTGGTGGGTTACAGTTGGGGACCTCCTCGGACGCCTGTCGTGCTCTGACCTGTAGCTGGACACTGGACGTGGCTGGCTGGCCCCTGGGCTCCGCCCGCCCCCCAGCCCCTCCTCCCCCACTGTCAGCTGGTCCTGAGCTGACAGCTCACCTGTGACCTGTGGCTGGGGTCAGCTGGTGTCTGCCCGTCCCCCAGGATTCAGCCTTGGCCCCACCCTGGCCCAGTCACCCAGAAGCCTCCGGGAGCAGGCACCTGGGGTTGGAGCAGGGCCGTGTCTGGCCTTGCTCGGACACCTCCCCAGGGCCTGCAGACCCCCGCCTCCCGGTGGCTGATGGGGCCTCTCTGCCCTAGGACCCTGGTCCGAGGTGTTCCTGAGTACGGCTGCACAGCCAACTTGCAGAAGACGGCAGTGAACTTCCCCGTGGACGTCAGCGCCCCGGGCAGCGCGGCCCCCCTGCAGCTGCCCGCCCACTGCCTGTTCCCCTGGTGCGGTTTGCTGCTGGACACGCGGACCCTGGAGGTGTTCTGCGACTACTCCAGGTGCGTGTGTCCGCGGGAGGGCGCGGGTCAGGGCCCCCCCGTTCCTGCCTCCACGCGGCCCCGGGGCTCCGGCCAGGGCGCCCAGCTTCCGATGGGGCAGTGGGCTGAGAGCACTCACCAGGTGAGCGGCTCCCCGTGCTTGTTTTTGGTGACAGGAATTTGTGCGGCAGACTAGGGGTCACCAGTGTGCTCTGTGGGGCCCTGCTGGGCACAGGTCTCTTTAGGACCAAGCCACACCCACCCTAACGCCCACCGTGGCCTCACTGGGCCGCCTCTGTCCCTCAGGAGCAGGGCTGTGATGCACAGGGCCCACTCCCAACACGATACTGTGGGACCTCAGGCTGCTGGGAAGAATGCCACAGGCAGGCTGGCTAAACCCAGACCAGACGTTCACATGCTCATGTCCTGGAGGCCGTGAACCTGAGATCCAGGTGTGGGCGGGCTGGTGTCTCCTGAGGCCTCGCTCCCTGGTGTGTAGATGCCCGTGGCCCCCCTGTGACCTCACGCCCTGTGTGTCCAAGCATCGCTGGAGTCCTCCAGCAGGGACGCGGTCTGTGGGGTCTAGGCTCGCCGACGGCCCTGGTTCCTGCGGGGACGCAGTCCCATTGGGTTGGGGCCCACCGATGGCCCTGGTCCCTGCGGGGACACGGTCCCCTGGGTCCTGGGCCCACCGATGGCCCTAGCCTTAATTACTTCTCAAAGACCCCATCCCCACACAGAGTTACATGGGTTAGGGTTGCAACACGTGAATTTGGAGACACAGTTCGACCCTGACGGCCAGCTTCCTTGAGCCTGCGAGCCCCCAGGCTGAGCCGAGGCTCGGCACAGACAGACAGACTCAAAAGGGATGTGGATGCACAAATCCGCCTTTTTTATTAATTAAACGCACAGATTCCAAAGCAGGGTGGGCGGCGGGCCTCCCCCTTGCCCAACTTGAACTCCCACTCACCCTTGGTCCCGTTTCAGGGGTGCTGTTTGGGAAGAGGCCGGTGCAGATGCCCCCCAGGCCCCTGCCCTGCTGCCCCTCGCGTCGGCCCGTGTCTGTGCTTCCGTCCGGGGCAGCCCCGGCCCCCTCTGCCGCCCCGTCTGCGGTCCTTCCCGGCTCGCAGCCCCCACCCACCGCCCGGGCCCCATCTCTCCAGGCCCCGACTGCAACAGTTGGTCATGAGCTGCACACCATTTACCTGCTGCCCAAGAAGCTGTGGCCATTTTCGGGATGGCATCCCACCTGGGACTGTCACTGGGGGGGCCGACACCAGGGAGCAGGTGCCTGTTCACAGAAGTGGCCCTAGGGGCCCAGCCGCAGAGGTGGAGGCGTCTAGGAACCGAGATGCCGCTCTGTGCTCACGGCAAAGCCTCGACAGGCTGAGGAGGTGGACGGGCGCCGTCTTGGGAAGGACAGTGACAGGGTGGCTTCCCAGTCTTCCCCGAGCCCCAGCTCAGGCGAGGTGGGAAGGGCGTGCCCAGCGGAGTTCACTGGGCATGGCGGGCGGGGCCGGGGTGACTGCGTGGTCGTCTGGGAACATGGGGGAGCCGCCCAGCTCTGCCCCTCAGCACCCAGAGCAGCGGGCGGTGCCGGGGGCACAGTGAGCAGCCCAGGCAGGCGTCGGGCCGCAGGAGGCGGGGGCGGCGCTGAGCGCCTGCGCGCGGGGAAGAGAACACCGCCTCGTGCCACGTGTGCCCGCTGAGCCTGACGTCCGGGACCCGAGGCTGCTTCTTGGACGTGTCCTTCAGGCGCAGGTGAGGGACCTGCCCCTGTCAGCTCCACGGGGAGCAGGATTCGAACGTGGGCCCGGCTCCACACTCTCGCTCCTGTGTGCCGAGCTCTGCACGGTGGACACGGAGGCTTGTGGCAAACGGCAGCAAGAGGCCAAGGTGACGCCCATCACGGAGGAGAGGGTGACGGTCCTGAGCACGGCCGGCCGGGACTGGCCATGCAGGCGCCGGCGGGAGGCTCTGCCCTCCCTCCCGGGGCGCTCCGGCCCCGTCCATCCCGCAGGCCCCTCTTGGGCCTGGGCACGTGTGCACGTCCCTGAGGGTGGGCCAAGCTGGACTGACTTTTCCAGAATGCCGTGAATTCCTGTTACAGCCCTTGAAGCGTTCGTACGTTTTCCCAGTAATGGCAAGTCCAGAAACCCGTTCTCAAGAAAAAAATTCATGGACGTTATTGTGGGAGAGTCCACCTGACTGGATGTCTGGGCAGCGTGACCTAGCGTCGCCGTCAACAAAACGACCTAAATCGGGGCCGGGTATGTGGCACAGCTCGCCACGAAGAATCCTTATTCTGCTGTGAAGATTGCTGCCGGGAGGCGCCCGGGGGCTCGGTCGGCTGAGCATCTGGTTCTTGCCGCTCAGGTGATGACTCCAGGGTCGTGAGTTCGAGCCCTGAGTTGGGCCCTGGGCCGACAGCACGGGGCCTGCTTGGCATTGTCTGTCTCCCTCTCTCTCAAGACAAGTAGACATTTAAAAGGAATTGCTGTCGAATAGTATTTAATAAGATGAAAACTTGGCCTCCAGGTAAGTGTACCCCAAGCTGGTACTGAAGGACTATGTCCCAGGCCACAGGTTACGTGGGTCGTGGGAGCACTTCAGGCGCTCAGGGGCAGGCCGGTGGCGGCCGTGCCGACGGGTGACTCTCCTCCCCCTTCCACGTTTCCCACCTTGAGACCACATGGCAGGGGCGTCAGGCTGTCTGTGGGGTGGCCTCCTCCTTCAGGAAGCCCTCAGGGCTGCCAGAATGAGCCAGGCTGTGGCCTCAAGGCCCGAGCTGCCCAGCTGAGCCCGAGGAGGCCTCACCCAGGAAGGCGTGTTTCTGCGTGGTCGGCACGTTGGTTGAATTACACAGATTTCTTAGGCGCCATGTGCCATGTGTCAGTAACGAATGTGTAAATGACCCACACTGTGACCCAGGTGTGTGTGGCGCATGAGTGCCCGCCCCGCTGAGTCCCCCGTGCTCTGTTCCCCCGCCTCTGGAGGGTCCTGGCCTCACACGAGGGCGAGGCCGAGTGTGGGCAGACACACGCGTGTGCTCAGAGTGCACGCCGGGCCGCGGGCGCCTGGTGTGTGGAGGGCTCACGTTCAGGGGCTCCCGCTCTGTGCCGCAGCTACGCCCGGACCTCCATCCGCTCGAGCCTCGCCTTCGGCCAGGGCGCCAGGCCCGGGAGGGGCCTGCGCCGCAAGCTGCTTGTGGTCTTGCGGCTCAGGTGCTGCGCCGCGTTTCTGGATCTGCAGGTGAGCGCGCGGGAGCCGGGCCCCGGCCGCCGAGAGCTTCGCGTGCTAGGTGCGCGGTGTTCGCGTGCGCACGGGCGTGAGCCCCCTCGGCCCCGCCTGGGCCCCTCCCCGCGGCGGGCTGGGGTTCCCGGGCCTTGGGGCTCCGGTTCTGGAGCCGGCGGGGCGCCCACGTCCCTCCCTGCCTGTCCTTCCCTCCAGCAGCAGGGAGGGGCCGCCCGGGCCCATCCTTCTGCCTCCGTTTGACTTGACGATGAAGCAGAACACGGACGTTGACATCCAGAGGTATTTGCAATGTTTTTTCTCCTTTGTGACCCAGGTAAACAGCATCCGCACCGTTTATACAAACGTTTACAAGATATTCTTGCTGCAGGCCTACAGGTGGGTTCACCAGCCACGCACCGCGTGCCACGGACCCCGTTCCCTCCGCCCCCTCGGCCTGGGAGGGCACCCCGCACGCCGGGTGCCAGCTCACAAGCATGTAGCATTTGCAGATTTTCCAGTCACGCACACTACAGCTTCATGCGTGTGCACGTACACTTCTCAGTGTGGGGAATGCCTGTGTCACCAGGCAGTGCGGGGCCAGCGGGGCCTGAGGGGTCCCCACTCCTGTGCCTGCCCCAGGACCCTGCAGGGGCCTTCGATCTCAGGGAGAATCACACCAGGACAGGTGAGGGTCCACGGCCCTGTGATGCCCCCCAGGAAGGGGTGGTGGGATGTGGCTCCCAAGGAGCCCAGCTGCCATTCTCGCCCCACTGATGGCGTGCTTCTGGAACATTCTCCATCCCTTGGAGGTTCCAGGTCGTCCTGCTGAGAACAGGGACACGGCTGGGCAGTCATGGGTCCCTTCCGTGTCTGTGCTTTTCTGAGTCTGGGAGACGTCTGCCCCGCCAGGACTGGCACTGCCGGTCACGCCACCTGCCCTGGCCTCGGGCTCATGACGCCACGTTTTGCTCCAGCTCCGGGGAGCAGCCAGCCATCTTCCACCGCAGTCAGGACAGACGGACGTGTGAGCTGCGGGGCCAGACGGGCTGAGCATCTGTGTGGAGCCCCTTGGGACCCGCGTTGGCCAGAGTTGTGTGTTCTAGAACGAGGCTCCCTTCTCGTGGGAACTGGACAGGGCTGGGCGCAAGTGCCCGCCGTGGGTGTCCTGCCTGGACCCCCTCCGGGCCCCAGAGAACCTGTGCCCATGCCAGCCATGGGGGCGGTCTGCCCAGTGTTTGTCCGTTGTGTCCCGGGAGGGCCTCCCTCGGGGCTCCTGTCCTGTGCCCCGCGGTTGTAACGCTGCCTCTCCCTGCCTCCTCCGAACCTGCGCCTCTGCTCACGGGGTCTCTGACAGCTCAGCATAAACGTGGACGTGTCCCCGCGCCGCCCGCAGCTGGACAGGAGGGTAGACGTGTCCCCGCGCCGCCCGCAGCTGGACGGGAGGGTGGACGTGTCCCCGTGCCACACGCAGCTGGACGGGAGGGTGGACGTGTCCCCATGCCACACGCAGCTGGACTGGAAGTAGACACACACTTGCTTTTCAGCTCCTCTGATTCTAGGAAGAACCGCCCGGTGGTGGCAGCTCAGGGCAGGCCAGTCCCCTGAGTGGCTCCAGGCCCCCAGTGGCCAGGTCACATGTGCTCCAAGGTGGAGCCCCACTGGTGGACCTGTTCCTCGTGGGCCCGGGCCTGGGACACCTGCCCACCAGGGAATATATCCAAATCCTGGGTTTGGGGGAAGCACCCTCGGCCGCTCCGTGCCCCTCGTGAGGGCACATGCGGCCCCGAGACAGGTGCCCAGAGCCGCCGGCCTCTCTGGCAGGTGGGAGTGTGGACACGTGCGGCTGGCCGGTGAGGGGCGGTGAGTCCACGTGTGCACTGTCCCGTCGGAACCCGCGGGCTCGGCTCCTCTCACGGCCGAGGCTGGGCGTCGCGGGAGGCGCTGGGAGGCCGGCACCTGCTCGTGGAGGCCTCTTCCCGCTCTGCACCCAGCACCCCTGCAGCGAGGGTCCCCCACCAGCAGAAGGCGCTCCCCTCCCCTGGCCCCGGGACCCCCCAAGGCCGCCTCTGTTCCCGCAGGCGGGAAAGTATTTCCCACATCGACACGGTTGCCGCGCCTGTGGCGGCAGGTGACTGGCAGGGCGGCGCGCCCGCAAGGTACTCCGGAAGGGGCCCAGGTGGCCAGCGAGCACCTGGTGAGGCCTTGTCGTGTGGTTGGCCATGAGCACGTGCACGGACGCACAAGCACAGGCATGTGCCCGTACACGTCCCTGCAAGCTGAGTGCACATGCACACGCGTGTGCTGGACCACATACGTGCCCGCAGGTGCACGCGCGCGCGCACACGTGTCCCGACCGGGGCCGTCGGCTGAGCGGCGTCCCTCACCCAGGTTCCACGCGTGTGTGCTCCAGCTTCCCTTCAACCAGCCGGTGCGGAAGAACCCCTCCTTTTTCCTCCGCGTCATCTCGGACACCGCGACGCGCTGCTACTCCCTCCTGAGAGCCAAGAACTCAGGTGCGAGAGAATCGGCGCCACTGGCGGGTTCTGAGGGGTCACCCTGCTGCTGGCAAAGCCCAGACGCGACCCGCCTGCTCCCAGTCTGGCACCGTGTGCCCCGGATGCGCCCTGCGCTGCACCCGCCGCCAGCCGAGTAGAGTCGGGGGTCTTAGGGAGGGAGGCTTCTGCCTGGGGCTCCCTGTCTGCGGCCCCGCCTACCTCCGTCTCCACCCCCCACGGCCTCTCGTAGAAGCCTCTGGTCCGTCTGCAGCTCGGGCTGTGCTGTGCCCCCAGGGTCCTTGCTATTTTCATTTCTTGCAAGTTTCTTCGGAGAAGTGGGAGGAAGCAAACAGCCGTCAGGGCCCTGGTGCTTGTGTTGGGCCGTCCTTGAGACGGAATCGCCTGTTTGGCCTCTGCCCCAGCTCCCGGGCTCAGGGGGGCAGGGACCCCAGCCGGCATCGGGAGCATCAGAGGAGAACGGGGCGGACGGGGCCTTAGCCTGTCAATGTGTCCCCCCCACCCCCACCCAGAGATGTCCCTGGGGGCCAAGGGCGCCTCCGGCCTGTTTCCTTCTGAAGCCGCGCGGTGGCTCTGCCTGCACGCCTTCCTGCTCAAGCTGGCTTGTCACAGCGCCACATACAGCTGTCTTCTGGGGCCACTCCGGGCAGGTGAGTGTGGCCCAGCGAGCACTGGCCCCGGAGGTGCCCCGATGTGCAAGTGGAGGGCCCCGTCCCCGTGTGCCTGCGCCAGCAGCGTGGGCTGCTCCGTGTCTCACTGGTGGTGGGTGGGTCTGGGGTCCCAGGTGATGGGGTGCAGGTGCCCTGGCATGCAGGCTCTTTCTCCCCCCAGGGCCTGGTCGCCCGCCAGTTACTCCACCTCTCCACACCTTCTGTCCCCCAGGCCCCTGCCCCGACACTGGCATGGGGCCCCCAGCAATCAAGCCTTTCCCAGGTGCCCCTCCCGCCCACCCACCTGGCGCCCGGAGCGTGGCCTCTGCACACAGACGGCGCCTGCCTGGCCTTTAGCGGAGTCATGAGCCCTGGGGCGGGGGGGGCAGTTTCTCCCAGGCCAGTCTGATTGCACTTGTCCCCTTGCAGCCAAGGCACAGCTGTGTCGGCAGCTCCCGAGGGCCACCCTGGCCGCGCTAGAGGCAGCTGCCACCCCGGGCCTGCCTGAAGACTTCAGGACCATCTTGGACTGATGGCCGGTCCTCCTCGAAGTCCAGGGCAGGCTCCACGTCAGGGAAGGGGCCAGCTGACTGTGCACTTCTGGCCTGGCCGGCGCCCACGTCCTCTGGGAAGAGCCCACCCACCACCAGCTAGAGACCGAAGTCCTGTCCTTCAGCCACTGGCCACCAGGGGGCAGGCGGGAGAGCCTGGCTGGGGTGTCAGGCCAGCTGAACAGAGCATGTCCCGGCCTTTGCCACGCCCCCACCCCACCCCTGCTGTGGGGCAGCCCCTGACTGGAGTGAGGGCGCAGAGAGGCATGTGGGGTGCTCGGCAGGGCACGTGAGCTCCCTCCTGCTGACCTGCCCAGCGCGGGGCCTGCACTGCCCACACCCACCCTGGGGAGCCCTCCCTGGGCTGCGTCCAGAGTCCATGCCCATCGGGCTTTCCGAGAGCCCAGTCAGCTGTTTGAGACCCACCCTGGCCCTGCCTGTGACCTCACCCTGTCCCCACCTCTCGATGGCCTCCTGGGGCCGGAGTGTCTGGCGTGCCCTGTTCTCAGCCACCCACACTTCCGGACTCTTCCCCGCCGGCCCTTGCTCAGCACATGGTGGCCCCGGGTTATCCTGGGAGTGTTCTTCTGTGTGGCCGCCTACCTCTGCACCTGCCACCACTCCTGTGACTTCTTAGGACCATGGAAGGAACACTCCGAGCCTTTGTCCTCATAGGTTCAAATGTCCTATGTCGGCGTTAACGCGCATGCTGCGTGAGGCATCCACACCACTCGCTGTAACTTCGGGAACTTTCGCCCGCGTCCTTGCGTGGTGTGCAAGGGCCTTGGCCGAGCAGGGGTCCCAGGGGGCTCCTGGAGTGGGGAGAGGGGAGTGGGAAAGGGCGCCCTCCTGGGGCAGGTGTGGCTTGGCGGGGAAGGCCCTAGCCCGGCATGCACCCTGTCTTCAGCCAGCCGTGGGCCCTGGGAGGGGGTGGGCAGCAGGGGCCCTGCTCCCAGGGCACTGGGACTCCCTCCAAAGCACATTTCTCCTCTGGCTGCTAGCTTCAGTGTCCACGTCATCTGCACCTTCTGGAGGGTTCCTCGGGGTGGATAACGGGGGCATGATACAGCCCTGTGTTCTGGACCTGAGCCGGTGGATGTGCCTGTCTGCCTGCCCCTGTCGGTCCCCTCTGTCACTCTCCCATTCGTGTGTCCTGGCCGCTGTGGGGCCTCTTCATTCGTGTACCGTCATGCCCGTCTAGCGGAGCTGCTGGTGCCCGCATAGAGCAGACCCGTTGGCCGGCAGCACCGGGCCTGGGAACGGTGTCGTGCATAAGGCTCTGCAGGCTGGGCTGCTTGAGCGGGGTCCCCCAGGGGGAAAGCTCCACAGGGGACCCTGCTCACACACCTGCCGGCCCCCAGCTGGGGGGCAGCAAGGGGCTCAGGAAGGGTCAGGGGCGGCTGGAGCACCTCTGATGGGAACGAGTGGTGGGGAGCGCTGGGCAGCAGGGTGGCCCAGACAACCTTCTGGGGGAGGCAGGGAGGCTAGAAGTGACCTGGGGAGGGGGAGGTGGCAGATGTCATCCCGAGTGTCCTGGGGGTGTGAACTGCACACAGGCGCCCCCCACCCAAACTTTCTGATTCAGCACATCTGGAGAAGGCCTGGGATCTACACCTTTATGGATTTCCAATCAAGGCTGGTGCCATGGGGGACCCCAGGGGCAGAGCAGCCAGTGGTGGCTCCAAGGTCAGGGTCAGGAGTTTGGAGGTGTGTAAACAGCAAGGTTGTGGGGGACTCAGCTGAGCCCACCAGGGAAGTGACCGGAAGTCATGGAGGGGCCTGTTTGAAAGTGGAGGGTCAGGGGCACCGCCCTGGCCCCTTGACCTCCCTGGTCAACCCTCACCTAGCCTCACCTAATAAGGCCACCCAACCTCACAGCCCCGGCGAGGTGCCCCAGGAAGGGTGTGCTGTCCTGGGGGCTGGGGGCTTTCTCATTGAGGATGAGACGCTCCCAGTCCAGACGTGCCCTTCGGACTGCCAGGTGGGGGCTGTGCTGTGCCTGTGGGGCTATGCGGGGTGCTGGACAAACGTCCTTGAACAGACGGGAAAAGCTGGAAGGACTGCACGGAGGGTAGCTCAAAGGGGGCTTAGCCTGTGAAGAAAGCACCACCCCCCCCACCAGGGAGCTGGCCCCGCCCCGTAGATGAGCACTTTCCAGGGCTTCCTTCCAGGATGGCCCTGATGCGGCCGCGTGGCAGGTGTGGTGATGCCATCGAGGGAACCTTGGGCGGGCTCTGTGCTAATGCAGCCCAGGTTGTCCGGGCGTGCGTGTGCTCAGGTCAGAGTTTATGGATATTGTCTTGTTTACAGCTGCCGCCAGGCAGAGCGTCCAGGTGACTGCGCTGACACATTTATGGCCGACCGAAGTCCAGGGAGCACGGTGTCAGCGCAGTGCAGAACTGAGCCCCACCCAGCCCGCACACGGTCCCAGCCCCGCGTGCCCTCGCTTCATGAACACAGGAGGACGAACCTGCCCTCCCGGGGAGGCAGACAGAACACGGGGACACCCCCAGGACCCCACGCCAGGCTCCTGGGCACCCGCCGCCGGCCCCCACTGGCTCACACACCAGGGGCCTGTGTGTGACGTTTCCGTCACAGACCAGATAAGACGGCAGCCGCTCCGCCGTCCGTCCTCCACGCGCCGCGGCTTTTCTCTGGCACAGATGTTTCGTCGGTGTTTTTCTCAGGATCACAGATTTGTTTTGAAGTGTTAGCCCTTGGAAAGATGTGTACTGGATCAGGCTCAGTCACTAAAACTCTTGGTTTTTCTCTTTTGAAAGCCTGTGTGTGCCCTGCCAAATATCCCGGTGAAACGTGGAAGTAAGATTTGTAAAAGCAAAAGAAAATCTAGTTTTCTGGTCTTCCTTAGATCTAAGCTGCACGTAGAGAAGCTCATGCAGCAGGTGAGTTCAAAGTGAGTAGTTTAAGAGGAGGTCTAGACGGTGTCCCCAGGACCCCCGAAGTGCTGAGTGGTTACCCCTTCAGCCCGGTCCCTGCCCCTTCCTCACCTGCCGTGCCCCTGGGTGGTGTTTGGTGCCTGGCCACGTGGATGCTCAACCTGGGTTGCCCTCAGAGTCACCCAGGCCTGTCGGAGGAGTAGTGGTCCCGCAAAAGTACCTACACCCTAATCTCAGAACCTACATGTACTGTGTGACATGGCAAAGCAGAATTATGTGAGCAGATTTGATTATTTGATGGGAAGAGCATCCTGAAGTACGCAGGGTGGTCACAGGGGGAGGAGAGGCTGTCGGAGAGGTGCAGGGGAGAAGGACTCCCTGGCCTCGCTGGGTTGTGGAGGGAGGGAGCGAGGGGACACGAGCCCAGGGACTGCAACCTGGGGGCCACAGTGCAGAGCTCACCTACCCATGGGGTTTGGGGCACATTTCGGGGGGCACTCTTGAGTTAGCTCCATTGTACTCAGATCCACTTGGGGGGGGAGGACAGTAGTGCCTACGACAAGGACAGCGTCAACAGGCACCTTGAACCCAGTGCCCTGTTACCCTTTGTGGTACTTTGTCAGCCCGGGACTTTTCAGCACCCTGGACAGCGTTTGTCCTGCCCAGCAACATGAGGGACAGACATGGTCTCCTGTTGCCAGTAGAAGCAAGCCTGTGTGTCGGGGCTCCGCCCCTTAGATCTGATGCCTGGTTCGCGGTGTTGTCAGAGGACGGAGAGAGAGAGGGGGCGGAGAGGAAGGAAATGGATGCATGGGGGGAGGGAGGAATCGGATAGAAGAATGGAGGACAGAAGGCCCCGGGGTGGCTCAGATGGTTAGGCATGATTCTTGATCTCAGGTCAGGTCACGACCCCAGGGTCCTGGGATTGCGCTCCACGTTGGGCTCCATGCTGAGCGAGGGGCCTGCGTGGGACTCCCCCCCCCCGCCCCTCCCCTGCTCTTGTGCTCGCTCGCTCGCTCTCAAAAATAAGTTAATAAATATTAAAACAATAAGAATGGAGGGAGCAAGATGGGGGAAGAGAGGAAATGGATGGGTGGGTGGGCAGAGGGAGGAGGGATGGGGAGGGAGGGAGGAAATGGGTGGTTGGATGGATGGGTGATGTATAGATGAATGGATGGAGGAAGAAGAGGGAGGAAATGGGTGAGTGGATGGATGGTTGGGTGATGGATAGATGGGAAGTCAGGGAGGAAACGGATGGAAGGAGAGGGTGGAGGGAGGAAACAGATGAATAGATGGGCAGATGGATGGATGGATGAGGCAGGGAGGAAACGGATGGAGGGAAGGAAGGGGTGCACAGGAGGGCAGGCGGTGAGCGTGCTGACGCTGGGAGATGAGGAGGCACCCCTGCCCAGAGACTGCCGGAGGCTTGGTGTGAAGTGAGTGACTCTCCTCTGAAAACAGGAGGAACCTGAGTGATGATCAGCCTTTCTGTACTTTCCTGACACACGTTTGAGTCTCTGAGAAAATGTTTAAAGAACAAAGGGTAGTGTTCCTTAGAAAGAAGGTCAGGAGAGCAGCCAGCACCCACTGGCGCTGGCTGTGGCTCCGGCCAGACCCCAGCCCCTGCCTGCGCTCACCCGGGGAGGACCCATCCTGGGACGGGAGTGGCAGGCCACCGCTCTGCGAGGGGTCCCTGCGTGTTGGTCACAGCAGACCCTGCTCACGATCCAAGTGCTCCACGCACAAGACGGGGCTCCTGAGGTCGAGAACTTCCCTTCGAGCTCGCCGTGGGGACAGCCTCCACTTGGCCCTGGAGGTCGCCCTTCAAGTTCCCTCAGCTCTGGCGGCGCCAGGCCCTCGGCTGTGTGGGCCCACCCACCCTTCTGCCCGTGGATGCAGTCGCCGGGCGCAACGTCTGGCCACCCAGTGGCAGGGCCCCAGGAGCCGGACGCCAGGCTCTCTCCCGTGTGGAGGACAGTGTGGACCGTGGTGACGGAGCCGGCTGTACCCCGAGCAGGGGCTGGGGAGCGCGACGGCGTTGGGAAGCAGCAGCCACAGGCCTCAGGCTCAGGGCAGGTGTAATGCGAGCACGGGGCACACGGGCTGGCCCTCCCTGTCACCCCTGCCCAGCCCTCAGCAGGCCCCTCCGCCCGGCAGCTTCGGGCACCTGTCCTGCCAGCGGTCCTTCCTCCGTCTGCGCTCGGCGAGCAGCTGGACCAGCGCCACGGCCGGGACCCACAGCGTGGGCAGGAAGCACAGGAGGACACAGGTGGCCTGCACCCAGCCCGGGTAGGACTTCTCCTGCCGCAACGGGAACCGCACCTGGAGGGACACGAGGCCCCGGCGACTGTGAGCGGTGTGGGCGGCCTCGCCCCGCCTCTTCTCTGGGGGCACAGGGCCCTGAAGGCTCGTGGGCACTGGGGGTCTGAGACTCAGGCCTGGGGCTCGGGGCACTGTGCCCAGCAGAGAGCCGTCCACCATGCTGCCCCAGGGCTGCATCAGCCTGACCTGCAGGACATAGGCGGGCCCTGTGCCCCCTGCTCCCTTTTCTGTAAAACGGGGGCGCCACTGCCCACCTGACCTCAGGCATCTCTTTTATGGTCAATGTGAGGCACTAGTGTGTGAATCTGATAGGATTAAATTGGTGAAAATTCTTGAGAAAAATGGTCCCACTGCTCTTTTGGCAGCACCTGGCAATGTGGGGCCAGTGCCCTTTCTAAGGAGAGCCTGGAACAGAATCACTTCCAAACTGTGGAGAAGGTGCCGCGCACAGATGAGGTTTTGAGGGGCCGGATGTGGCCGGCCGGGGCCACACCACTCAGAGTGCAGCCCAGGGGACAAGGGCTGGCCCTAGGAAGTGACCTCTGGTCCCGTTCTCACCAGTGACATGCACACCACACACCTTCCCTCAACCCAGACCAGGAGCGGGCATCTGCGGGCCAGCCCCACGGCACCTGCGAGGTGGGACTCAAGGCCACGTCCCTGCGGGAGCCGCTCCAGGGATCCGAGGGTTGCTCTGGGCCCCCCACCGCTGACCAGGGCCCACAGCCCCTGCCAAGTCGGCTCTGATGCCCCACGGGAGCTGGAGGTCCCGTGGCCTGGGGTCTCCGCAACGGCGGCCACACAGTCACACAGGGCAGCCCCAGGGAAGGGCCAGGCCAGGCCCCCCGAGGACGTACATATTGGGCGTCCCAGGCCCTGTAGCTGAGCGGTGTCCAGGCCAGGACGGCCACGTAGGCCACGAAGATGGTGAGCAGCAGCAGCGGGCTGACGACCCTCCAGGTCACCCGCCAGTAGAGGCCGGGCCTCCTCCCGGTCATGCCCTCTATGTCGTCGCCGAACCTGCCACAGACACTGGGTTCAGGCTCAGCCAGAGGCCTTCATCCAGGGTCACGGAGACATGGCCCCCGGCGGCCACCAGGTGGGGCGGCGCTCTCGGGCCCTGCCGGGACTCAAGCCCCAGACCGCGTGCGGGAAAGGCCCAAGCGACCAGGTCGCCCAGCCGAGGGAGAGGGCTGGGCAGGTGGGACCCCTGGGCTTCCCAGCCTGGGCCCCGGTAAGTGGCCCCGGGAAGGCCCCAGGGAGGCTCCAGCTGCTGAGAGAAAGTGCAGGCAGAGGTGCCCCCACGGCCCCACTGTCCCAGCGGTGGGAGGGCAGGAGCTCCGGACCTAGCACCCGGCAGGGCCCTCAGGGGTGAGGACCCAGGATGCACAGTGGGCCCGGAGCGACTTGCTGAGACCCCACGGCTGGTTGTGCCCAGGGCCCACTGTGTCTCCCCCCGTTGCCGGGCCAGTCCCGCTCCTGCCTCTCCAGGTGGCCGGCGCCCCCATAACCACAGAGCAGCGGTGACCTCCCTGGCATGCAGGGCCCCCCGGGACCCTTTGAGAAACAAGGACGGAGGTCACAACTTCTGGGACCGTCCGAGCGGGGCTATGGTTGGGGTAGCAGGTGTGTGACAGGTGTGAGTAGGTGTGACAGG
Organism: Mungos mungo; assembly: GCA_004023785.1. Taxonomy (NCBI): domain Eukaryota; kingdom Metazoa; phylum Chordata; class Mammalia; order Carnivora; family Herpestidae; genus Mungos; species Mungos mungo. Next base: position 62,810 of record PISW01006894.1, read on the forward strand.
TGTGAGCAATGGGTGTGAGTGCAGGTTCACAGGTATGAGGGCAAGTGTGGCCAGCGTGAGCGAATGTGAGAGATGTGGGTGTAGATGTGAGTGCCGGTGTGACAAGTGTGTGGCAGGGGAGTGCACGTGACAAGTGGGAGATACAGGTGTGAGAGTGAGTTGACAGGTATGACAGATGTGTCAGGTATGACAGTGTGCAGGTGTGAGTACAGGTGTGACAGGTGTGTGACAAGTATAATTGACGGGCGTGAGTCCATGTTGGCAGGTGTGACAGGTGTGAGTGCAGGTGTGACAGGTACATGGCAGGTGTGATCGACAGGTGTGAGTCCATGTTGGCAGGTGTGACAGGCGTGGTACAGTTGTGTGTCCAGGTGTGCAGGGGGCCGGAGGCAGGTGGGAGTGGGCGGGGCCAGGGCCCAGTTCTCAGAGACCTCGAGGATGGGGGCGGGGCAGGGCGGGCCCTGCTGCCACCTCAGTGTCCACTCGGCCTTGGACTTTAGGAGTCTGCGGAGCGTGGCTGGAGATGAGCCATCTTGTCCCACCCTCCCCCGCCCAGGGCTGAAGGCACGTAGCCGGCGGAGCAGGGTCCCCAGGGCGCCTCTCTGGAGCCCCGAGGGCTGCCCTGAGTCAGTCTGGGAGGAGCTCAGAGGGTCCCGGCCCGGCCCGTGCTGCCGCGAAGCCCAGATGCCCTCTGCTCGGGGACCGCTCACTCACCGCTGCATCCCATAAACGTGGGCGACCCCGACCACCTCGAAGAAGGCGAAGACCATCAGGTTCAGAGGAGCCGCATAGTTGTCGAAAATCTCCAGCCAGTAGTTTCCCGACTGCAGCGTGAAGCAGGTCGCCGAGAGGAAGCACACCAGGCAGACCAGCCCTGGGGGATGGCAGCCCCGTCTGAGCTGCCCCTGGGCTCCCCGGCCCCCGCCCCGGCCTGTGCACCCGCCCTCCTCACCCGCCCCCTCCACCAGGGCCCCGTGGTGGCCAGAGACAGGAAGGCACGTGGGATGGGGCTGGGCGTGGGTGAGCAGTGCTGGGAGCGGCCCCTGGTCTGCCCCCGCACGACCCCCCGCTCCCGTGCTGGCCCTCGTGGGGTGCTGGGCCAGGGGGAGAGCCACCGAGACCAGCCCTGAGGGGTGACGAGGCCAGACCCAGCCTTCCCAGGGACCGGGCCACCGCCCCGGAGCCCTTGAGGACAGAGGGTATCTGGACGGCGGGCAGGAGGGCGGGGGACAGGCCTGTCCACTCACCGGTCAGGACCTCCTTGGGGACAGATCGGTGCGCGAGCCCCATATCCAGGAGAGGCGTGATGATGCTTTCCATGTTCCCGAACATGGACGACAGGCCCAAGGTGAAGAGCATCCCGAAGAAGAGCACGGCCCAGCCCGGGGCCCCCGGCATGTGGAGGACGGCCTCCGTGAAGATGATGAAGGCCAGCCCGGTGCCCGAGGCGCTCTGCAACACGGGCACTGGGCACTCGCACTGTGACACACGCCGGCAAGCCCCAGGCGGTGACACAGGTGACTGACACCCCGCAGGGAAAGCATGGCCCTGCCCTTTCTGGCCGCACGACTGGCCAAAGGGGTGCCCCTGAGGGGCTGGAACCTTCCCCCTTTAATACTGCGCAGCTAGTGGGTGACTGCAGGCCCCGGGGCACTGGGCTCAGCTGCCTTCTGATGGGCGACCCCACCACGTGACCCAGCCTCTGTGTGCCAGTGACAGCAGGTGTCCTGGGCCGGCCTGGCCCCTGGCCTGCTGTCCCCGTCAGACATACTGTATCTGAGGCCACAGGTTTTCTGGAAGCTGAGCCCAGCCGAGGCACGGGGTCAGGCCGGTGTCCTTTATTCACACCCCGCAGGCTGGTGTGGCCCAGGCCTGTGGAGACGGTTTGCGGCCCCTCAGGTACCTTGTCCAGAAAGTCTTCCAGGCGGCAGGTCTCCAGGCAGAGCCGGGCCACCCTCTCGGGCTGGGTGGTGTTCAGGTGCGTGAGGACAGCAGCATAGTCGTCCCTGGAGACACTCTGGTCCGGGAGATCGAACGCGTTGATGAGCTGGAGGATGTTTCTGCAGAGACACAGGCCGGGGCGCGCTAGGCTGGCGCCCTGCACCCGGAGACACCCAGGGGGGCGGCAGCACTCTGTCTCCTGCGGGAGAGGGGCTGGGCCTTGTGGGGCTGCTCCCCCAGGGTCACGAGGGGTCCAGGCCTGTGGGGCCGCTCCGCCAGGGCCACGGGGGGACCAGGCAGTGCCCTGGCCACCTTGGCCTGGGCCTCAGGGCAGTGCCCTGGAAGTGTTTTGGGAAGAACTGCAGCCCCTGATTTCCGTCCACCTGCCGCCTCCATCAGACGCTCCTTGTCCTGCCACCTCTGTCAGACACCCCGTCTCCAAGGCTCATGGCTCGAACACAGGCCCGCGGGTGTCCTGAATGTTTCCGTCTGCCTACATGCTGCAGTGCGTCTGTGACCCTGACATTGGGACTGCTCCCGGGGTTGGCAGTGGCCAGGCCCAGAGTCACCGGGAGCTGGGGTCAGCGCTCGACGCCCTACTGTCTGCCTGCACCTCACAGTTTGCTCAGTGCCCTTGTGATCACGCTTTTGTGCCTTTGCTGGTGCCATTTAAAATGTCCCTCAGGTGCTGCACTCAGGTGCTGTCTGGTGTCCCCCGTGGCAGGCGGCCAAGCTGGGACTCAGAGGGGGGCCTCGTCAGACCTGCCTGAGTCACTGGCGCCACCGTGGGCAGTGTCCACGGACCAACCCTTGTTCACGGTGCTGTGGAAACAGCTGGAAGTGTGCTGCTGCAGTTCACCACACGAGCGCTGCAGCCTCTGGAACATTCCACAGGGTGCACGCACCCCGCCGTGCCCAGGCTCAGGCCGCGCGTGGCACAACCGCTCCGTCTGCCCCTCTGCCCTCGGCGCGGCCTAAGCGTGGTCAGAGCAGGTCTCACTGCCGACGGGGGCCCGGGCGTGGGGCCGCCCCGCGGAGGCCGCGCCCGCCCCTCTGCGCTCTGCCGGCCCAGCCAGCGCCATTTGCCTGAGTCGGCAGCCTCGGCAGGGCCGGGCCAGCGGCGCGGTAGTTCCACGTGAGCGCCGTCGCCTCAGTGTCCCGGCCGTTGTGGCACGTGGCCGCGGACGGAGAGCCTCAAAGCCACATTTGCTCTCCCCCAGCCCTGAGCGCAGAGGCCCGACGCCGGGGAGTGGGCAGGGCCGCGCTCCCTCCCGCGGCTCCGGGGGAGGCTTCTTCCCGCCTCTTGCAGCCTCTCGTGCCCCAGGCGTCCCTGGGCCTGTGGCCACGTCCCTCTAACTCGTCTCCCTTGTCACAGGGCCTTCTGTGCGTCTGTGTGCATGCATGTGTGTTCACGCTTGTGTGCCCTGTGCACGTGTTCGCCTGTGTGTTCACGTGTGTGTGCACTGTGTGCTTGTGTGTGCACGCTGTCTGCATGTTCACACACGCCTGCGTGTCCACACGTGTGCGCCGTGTGCTGGTGTGTGTGCACACGTGCGCCCCCGCCCCGGCCGCTCGTGAGGAGCCCGCTCATCGGGTCAGGTCCTCACTCAGCACGACCTCCTCCTAACCCGCATCCGCCCACGGCCCCACGTCCGCACCAGGTCACGTTCGAGGCTGCGGGTGGACTCAAGCTCTGGGGACCCTCCACCCCGCTCCCTAGGGAAATAAAGGGCGGCAGCCTGGGGCCCCGAGAGCCGCGGGTGGCCCAGAAGCCCGCGCTCCGCGGACACCGCGCCCTCAGAGCCAGGGGCACCCTGCTCACCTGTCCAGGCAACGCCCGTGGTCATTGGCCGCCTTGAATCCCAAAACAGAAAACATAGCGACGGACGCATAGAGGGAGGTCATGCTGTTGACCAGGGCGATGGTCACCGCGTCCTTCTCACAGTTGTTCCTGGCAGACACATGCACGTTGTGCCTTTGTGCCCGGGCCACTCCCCCCACCCCACGCCCCACCCTGCACACGGGGCTGGCGTGCGGGGGCCCTGAGCACTGGCTCTGTTCCCGGCGGTCTCAGGACTGGCTCAAACCCTTCCATGGTCCCCTCCCTGCTGACCCCTCCCCACTAACCCCTCCCTGACAACACCTCCCCTCTGACTCCTCCCTACTCACCCCTTCCTGAGCACACCTCCCTCTGACCCCTCCCTGCTGACCCCTCCCCACTAACCCCTCCCTGGGCACACCTCCCCTCTGACTTCTCCCTATTCACCCCTCCCCGACCACACCTCATTCTGACTCCTCCCTACTGACCCCCTCCCCACCAACCCCTCCCTGACCACACTTCAGCACGACCCCCTCCCTGCAGACCCCTCCCAAACCCCCCTACTCTCCCCTCCCCACTGACCCCCTCCCCGCTGACCCCCTCCCCAAGGGCCTCCCCACCCACCCCAGCTCAGGGCTGTGGATGGTCTAAAGCGCCCACGGCCTGGACACAGGCAGCTGAGGACCACATGGGGCATGGCATGGAGCACGCAAGCCCTGGGAGCGGGCTGAGGCGGTCACCGGCAGGGGAGCGTGGGAAGCGCCCCGGGCCCACCGCCCGCATCCCCACCCCTGCGCCTCTCAGGGGAGAGGTCCGACCGCGGCAGAATTGTGTTTGCTTAGAGGGCCATGGCGCCTCACGGCCGTGGGGGGGCTTTAGTGCCCGGGCACCGGTCCCCCGGCGAGGTGGGGCCTGCGTCCGTCTTTAGTGACAGGGAGGCTGATGCACACTGTATTCCCGCTTTTATGGCCTCGTGCGTGACACACATGGTGCCTGTTGGCCGGTTCCTGGGATTGATTTTCTGGGCGCTTCTCCTCCAGAACATGCTAGAAGCTGCCGTAAGGAGCCCTAACCGCCAGCCCTCGGGACGGTTGAGGAACTGGCGGAACCCCCACGAGTCTGCTCTTGTCCCAAGGTCCCAGCAGGTTCCTTCCTCCCACACAGGACGTAGCTTTGTGCTGCTCCCAGGGCTTGGGGACAGGAGGCCCGGGACCCACCCTGAGCCCGGCCCCTACCTGGGCGGGTTGTAACTTGCAAAAGCGATGTGTCCTCCGAAGGCCAGGGACAGGGAGAAGAATATCTGTGTGGCCGCGTCCAGCCACACCCGGGGGCTCCGGAGAACCTGCACCTGCAAGGACAGGAGAGACCCGTGGTGCGGCAGACCCCCCACTGGGGGCCCCACGGCTCCGGAACGGCCCCACGTGGACCGTGGTAACTAAGCCCACGGTCCCGTCCCGTGGACACACGGCTCGGAGAGAGCGGCTGACAGGCCCCTCGGGCTGAGGAGGGTCTGAGTGCCTCCTCCGCTCCTCTCAACCTGGCGGCTCTGAGTGACCGGAGGGCCCCGGGCAGCTCGCGTGGTGCCTGGGGTTCCTGTGGCAGGACGGATGCCCCTGCAGCCCCTGGAAGCTCCCAGGGTTTGCTCGGGGCCTGGGGAGCACGGAGCGGTTCGGAGGGGTGCGGGCTGCGGGGGGCAGGCCCGGGGGTCCTGTGGCTCTCACCTGTGGGGTGCGTGCAGCTGGCAAAGCCCTTGGAGGCGTGGGGTCTGGGGCCCTGGGGCGGGACGTCCGGGCCCCCGCTGGCTTCTCTGAACCCCGCCCACAACGTCCTCGGGCACCAGTCCACGTGTCACAAACCAAGTCCTCCTGCTCCCCGCACCCTGACTGCCCTCCTTGCCCTCACCCCACACGGCCCTGGTGCCCTGGCCTGTAGCTCATCATAGCCATTCCCACGGCCAGGAGATGGAGTGAGCTGGGCTGGACTGGGCTCTGACTCCTGGGTTTCCAGGAGCCTAGACTTCAATTCAGACCAACTTACGTCGGGAGTGAACAGGTAGGTTAGGCCTCTGACTGCCCCGGGCAGGGTGAGCCCTCTGACGAGGAAGACCGTCAGCACCAGGTAGGGGAACAGGGCTGTGAAATAAATCGCCTTAAAAAAAGACCAAGTTGTTAGACTCCGCAGTGGTATCTGTTCACATGGAACCTTTAAGAGGCAGACGTGCCATCCACGCCTCCGCGGCCGGCTCCTGTCACACATCTGGGATTCGGGCCGGGATGGGGCCCCGGGGCTGTGGGCTCCAGTCAGTTCCTGGGAAACTGGGACTCATGGGGACGGTCACACTTGGGTTCACAAATGTACTCAGGTCTGCGAGTGGGCTCGGTCCCCACAGGGCAGGTGGGCCTCCCTCCTCCCCACCCTGGTGCCCACAAGTGGCCGCTTCACGGGGACCACACACCCGCCCACACCCCTGTCCCCAGCCTAGGACCAGTGCCCCGTCCGATGTGGTCAGGGGTCTGCACGGAAGGACCGCAGACGACACGCTTCCCTTCCCCTGGGGCGTCCACCACGGGGTTATTTGGGATTTCTGGCTGGCTTGTTGGGCCTCATGGTTGCTTTGGTCTAAGTCAGTCGTCCTGGTCCTCTGCGTGACGAAGACGCTCACGTGAGGAAGCGTGCAGGCACGCGCACGCGCCGAGGCCCGCGGGCCCGTCCAGGCCCCGGAGAAGGGCGGGCGCACCCCGAGGGGCTTGTGAGCCGAGGCACCCCCCCCTCCGTCGTCTCTGCTCGGAAACCACGTGAGCACCCATGGCTACGAGATAGTAAGTTGTTGAAAACAGACGTGCCAGCCATGCACCTGCTGCCCACAGCACCGTGTGTGTGAAACGTGTGCCATCCGCCAGAAGCGGAGCCGGGCGGTGCAGCGTGAGCAGGGCCCCCGCCTCGCTCGGTGGGCAGCGTCGGCCCCAGAGGGACTGATGGCTGAGCGCTAATCCATCCCTGAGACCAAACAGTCACCGCTGAGAAGCTGGCCCAGGACATGGACAGGCCCCAAGACGTACACAGGGAACCGGAGGAGCAGGATGGAGAACAGAGGGGACTGGATGGCAGACTGAAACCGGATTCATAGTCACACTGAACGGTCCAAACAGCCAAACAAGGGCAAGGACGGCCAGCTCGGATAAGAAGCAAGACCCGCACCGTGGGTGTCGACAAGAAACACCCTTTACACAGAGACCCACGCTGGTTAAAAGGAAAAGAAAGGGAAAAACCTGCCATGTTGACAGAGCGGCGCCCTCCCCAGCCGGCACCCGCCCAGCAGAGCCTCCGAGCCCCGGCGCTGAAGGGGGCCGGGCGGCGGGGTCGCCTCAGGGGCTCACCTTCCCCGTGGATTCGATGCCTCTGATGACACACAGGTACACGATGGCCCAGGCCGCGGCCAAGCAGGCCAGCAGCCGCCACTGGACGGAGCCGCTGTCTCTGATGTCGGCCGTGATGTTCAGCGTCTGCCGGTACCAGAAGTAGCTCACGGGGCTGCTGGCCTGGCACTCCGCCTCCAACCCTGGAACCCGGAGGGGCCCGTCACGGGCTGGCCACGCAGCTCGGGCCACAGGCCTCTGCCCAGGGGTGTGTTTCCAGATAACCTGTCCGGGGCTGCTGGCCGAGCGCCAGGCACAGCAGGCAGGACGCGGGCCCTCCGCCGGCCGGGGCGTCCAGCCGGGGCCTAGAGGCTGACTCCGGGAGCTTCCCCCCGGCGGGCCTCACTCACGTTAGTGTCAGCAGAGGCAGAAGGGAAGGAGGGCTAATGCAGCTGGGGGAGCGACCTGGAAAACGATGACTGTTCCCACGCTCCGACAGTCCCCCCGACGGAGCGCTTGGCTCAGGTCTGGACTTGGGTCAGCAGGAGCCCGGGTCCCGCCCGCTCGCCCCCCTGTCACTGGGAAGCACGCAGTTGTGCTGTGGGTGCACGGGTCTCTGGGGGCCCGGGGCCGTCAGGGGTCAGATGAGGTGGGGTGAGCAGGGGATTTCAGACGTGGTGCTTAGGGGCGCCGGTGCGGGCGCGTGGAGGTACCTGTGCGGTTGAGGTCCAGCGGGCAGGAGCCCCAGGGGAGCGGGCTCTGGAAGGAGTTGAGGAAGTACCACAGCACCCACGTGAGCACCGTGTTGTAGTACAGGCTGACCAGGAAGGACACGGTGAGGCAGCCCAGCCCTGCGGGCGGCCGCGGTCAGCGCCCCAGCTGCGGTCAGCGCCCCGCCCACACCCGGCCGCCCGCCCCTGCTCCGCCACCCGAAGGCCTCCCGCTCCCGCCCCACCGCTGCCCCGTCTCTGTGGCCCTGCGCTCAGCCGCCTCCCCACCTCCCCGCAGGGAGAGGACTCCGGGCAGCGGGGGGCGTGCTGCTCAGCCCCCTCCCTGCCGCGCCCACCTCCCGGGCCCTCCCGGCCCAGGCCTTTCCCCTGCCCAGGGCCTCCCGGGACACCCGCAAGCTCCCAAGGCTCCCGGCACCTGTGGGGCAGACACCCGAGTGACCAGGGACGGCCTGCCGCCGCCTCCTCGCACTCGCTGGGCTCACCCCACACAGCGCCCCGCCCCAGGTCCCTGCTTGGGCTTTGGGGGAACAAAATGGCCTCCTGGATGGGCGTCCTCAGACTACGGCCAGAGTTGGCTTCCGCAGGGGCGCCACCACGTGTGTGTCCTGCCCCCGTCACGTCACGTCACACGTGTGTCATGTCAGGGCGCCTTTTGTGCAGGTTCAAAGCCACCGCGTGTGGCCTGGCGTGACAAGCCGGCACAGAGCTCCCACGGGACTCCCCACCGCTCCGGGCAGGGGCAGGGGGGCAGCCTACCCACGCCGCCCAGGTAGGGCGAGACGGCCTTCCACACCCCGACGCTGCCTCTCCGCAGGCGCTGGCCGATGGCCAGCTCGATGTGGAAGAGCGGGATCCCCTCGAGGACCAGGGCGATGAGGTAGGGGATGAGGAAGGCCCCTGCAAAGACCCAGCGGTCGGTGGAGAGCGGCCGCCCCCCGGCGGGGCCCCCTGAGAGGGACACGGCCTGCAGGTCGGGCCCCCGGCTCGCCGCTGTTTCCGATCTCTCAGCCGCGTCCCACCTTGTGACGCCATGCTGGCGGGATTTGTGCCACAGAAGGCAGTCTTGTTGTTACAGTGACACCCCGAGCCCCAGCACGGGCCCTCCTGCGACGCGGAGCTGGTCGTGCTCCCGGGGAGGGTGCAAGGAAGGGCGACGTCCCGCCTGGGTGCGGGCCGGGACCCGCCTCTCCAGCCTTGGGCTGCGCATGGCCTCTGCTCCCACCCGGACGCCGGGCGGTGTGGGGCGGGGGCTCCACGGCCCCCAGGCCGGCATGCAGACCACCCCCGGGACGGTGGGAGAGCCACGCCTTTCCACACGTGGCCGGCCGTGGAAGGAGCAGAAAAGCCACAGGGTCAAGGAGTAGGGCCCGGCCTGTCCCGGAGCCCACAGCCCTAGGGGCCCGGCCTCATCACTGGGGGGGGCGCTGTGGGGAGAGGGCGGTTCCCCAGATCCCGCGGGACTGGTGGCTGCTGTCATACGGTTGGGGAAGGGAGTCCCCAGCGGCTTCGTCCTCCCCGGTCCCACGGCAACGGGAGCCACACTTTCTTCCAGGTGGCCGTGGTCCGTGGACTCGCTGGCCCTTAGTCGCTCCAGGACTGGCAGCCACTCCTCCCCCCTGCACGCACAGGCCCCAGACACGCCCGGGGACCGCACCGGCCGAAAGGGGTGCAGACCAGCCACCACGCTCCTGTGTCTGCCGGCCCCGCTGGGACAGGCTCTCCCCTCACCAGGGCCCTGCCTGCCAGAGTTCTCCGACGGCCTCCCCCTGCTTTCTTGTGTCACCATCAGGGGTTTTGACACCGAGGTGGGGCCCTGGACGGGGCTAAATGCCCACGGAGCCCTTGGCCCACATCAGCTTCAGAGGGACACTTGGCCTCAGTGGACACCCGGACACCCAGGGACAACCAGGGTGTCTGTGGTCAGGGGCTCAGAGCTGAGGGTGTGAATGAGGCCGGAGCACCTGAGGGAGCTCCTGCCAGGGGAGGTGTCATTCCCAGGCCTGGGGGCCTCCCCTGCCTGCCCCTCCTCCCGCCCCGGCCTGCCCTGTGTGGGCCCGTGCAGGCGGGTGGACTCCCAGCCACCCTCAGGCCTCGGGTCACACAGGCACCTTGGAAAGGACAGACAGGGCGGTGGCTGCGCAGGCCTTGGAAGTGGGGGCCTGGCCGTCGGGCAGGGGCTCTGGCTGCTGGGTGTTTGACACCCTGTCTGGAAAGGGCGTGCAGGCCCCAGGCTGGCCCAGAAACACGGACCCCTGCTCTGTGGGGAGGGTCCCAGCACGGCAGGGGCTCAGGTGCTGGCCGAGGTCAGTAAGGCAGGGAGCACGGGGTTGGGGGGCAGGACTGGGAGAGGAGGGGACAGGGCCTCAGGAGCTGGACAAGGTCAGTACAGCAGGGAGCACGGGGTTGGGGGGCAGGAATGGGAGGGGAGGGCAGGGCCGGGAGGGGAGGGAGTCTGTCTCTGTAGCTAAGCTCGTGCAGCAGAGTCTGTGGTTCTCGGGGGACAAGAGAAGGAGCGGGTCTGTGATCACAGGACAGAGACCACACGTGGTAGGAGCACCACCCCGCGTAAGGTGCCTGTTAGCCCTCCCCGGAAAGTGTGCTGACCTCGGCCTAGATAACATCCAAGCCCGTCTGGGGGTGGCTGCTGGTCACAGGAGGACCCAACCTCGTGCTTAGACCTCCAGGCTGGGGCGAGGGCCTGGAGACCACCGATGGCCGGGCCGGAGGTTGGGTGAGGGCCGGGCCTCCGGAGCGGAAGGTGCACGAGACCCCCAGCGGTTTGGAGAGGTTCCAGGCTGGCGACCTCGGGCGGTGCGGGGAGGGTGCTTGCCCCCATGCCAGGCGCCGTGCACGCCTCTGTCTGGCTGTTCCTTATAAAAACCTGGAGTAGGAGCAAACCGTGTTCCCCAGTTCTGTGACCGTGACGTGGGGCCGGGTGCACCCCTGAGTTTGTAGCAAAGTCAGATAAAGCTGTGGGTCAGCTGGGGACCCACCGCTTGAGATCGGATTCTGAGCTGAGGGCCGAGCCCTTAACCTGAGGGGTCTGTGCTCTGTCCAGGGAGATGCCGGCAGGAATGGGTTATGTTCTGCCGAGATTGGGAGAACTGGTTGGTGTGGGGGAGACCCTTACACGTTTGCTGTCCGAGCACGAGAGAAGCGGAAACTTTCCTTGTCTCGCCCCAGCCCATCTCCGGGGACACTGAGACCGACCACACGTCACATGCCCACGTGGCGGGTCTGTGAGAGCCCCGCGCATCGCCCCCGCACAGGTGCCGCCGGCGACGTGCACCTGTCCATCCGCTCAGAAAGCGGAGAAGAAGACGTGTGTGTTCAGGACGCCTGCCCAGCCCCGCACTGCTGAGAGTCAGCAGGAGATCAGGCTGGAGAGGACACAAGACGGGACAGGGACGGGCTGTCTCCGTGGAGCGGTGACTCGCCGTTGCCCTGCGGGAGAGTCCTCCCCGCACAGCCCAGACCCCACGAAGCGCCCGCGAAGCCCCGGCAGTCTGGTGGGCGTTGACAAACGGGCTGTAAAGTCCGCGTGGAAAATTAACAGGCAGTAAATACAGAGGCCAGCGTAGGAGAGGGGTGCGCGGTCCGTTCCCTGCTCATCACTTCCATCTTCCTGTGGAAAAACTCAGTAGTGGTCAAAGTGAGACCAAAAAAGGCAGTGTCCCATGTGAGGGTTACCTGTTCGGGAAAAGTAGGAGTTTTGAACCTTGAATGTTTCCTGACATTTCACTGAGTGCTTCCACGCCTGGAAATAGGGCCTAAAAGAAGCATTTAGACACCAGGACCCCCCTAAAGCCCAGGGGCTGGGGCTTCAGCCCCCCTGAGCCCTTGGGAAGGCAGCCCCGGCGCGGCCTGTGGCGATGAGGGTTCCGGAAGGTACGTCCGGCACAGTCCCAGCACATCGCAGCGCTGAGCCACGGCTCCCGGGCTCCCGTCTGTGCTGCCTTGAGTGACCACATGGGTCACTGCTTCACACCCGACACACGGGGCAGCCGGGGGCCCAGGGACCGAGTCGTGCCTTCCGCCCCGCGCTTTGGCGTGAGCCGCACCTTCAGGCCCTCGCCCAGCCCCAAACCCCCGCCGAAGCTCCAGCACCTGTGGGCCAGGTGTCTCCTCCAGCTCCTTAGAAGCGGAGCAAAACTAACGGGACTTTCCAGAAGCAGCATCCTCACTTACGGGCCCCGCGGCTCCGGAGCCCCCTACGCAGCACTTCCCCAGCACGGCCTGGCCGCTGGCGGTGCGGCACGGCCGGGAGGGCCGAGCGCGCCCTCGAGGGACGGAAGGACGACCCCCATCGCAAACGGCGGCGTGGGGCCAACCGTGCAGACTCTCGTTTCTTCCGGGGGCCGAGTTGTCCCCACGGAGGCCAGACGGGGCCCAAGGTCAGACCCCAGAAAAGGGCCAGCCTGGCCTGGGTGACGCTCCGTGTCAGCTCCCGAGGGCCGTGGGTGCCAGGCAGGGGCGGGAGGGCGAAGTGGCCGCATGAAGACGGGGCCGCAGGGGCTGCCTGGCCGGCGTGTGCCTGCCGAGCGCGGGGCCCGGGGAGGACGCCCTGTGGAAAGCCACCCCCCGGGGGGTCGTGGCGGGTCGGCCCCCCGCCGGCGCGGCTCACCTCCCCCGTAGGTCTGACACAGGTACGGGAACCGCCAGATGTTGCCCAGGCCCACGGCGAACCCGACGCAGCTCAGCAGGTACTGCAGCCTGTTGTCCCAGCGGGGCCTCGGGTCGCCGCCGCCGCCGGCCCCCGGCAGGTCTGGTCCCTGGGCGCCCGCCATGCCCGCCGCTCGCTCCCGCCCCGGCTCCCCTCCGTGTGCGTCGGCGTTACTTAAACCCAAACCGGTGGAGCCAGTTAATTGGTAACTCGGGCCGGGCTCCCGCTCTAACGCGGCGGGCGCCCCCTGACCCCGCGGCCTCCGGCCCCCCCTCGGCCCCTGCCCGAGGCGGACGGCCGGTGCGCCGCCACCCCGCTCCCTGACGGGGACCCTGGTTGTTTCATCAAAGTCATGGACTCTCGTCAACTGCTTGTGAGACGCTTGCAGCCTCACAGGGGCCGGAGGAGTGCGGAGCGGGGCCCCTGCGCCCCTTCCCGCGCTGGCGGCCTCTAGCAGGCACCTAGCCAGGACGCTCAGCTCAGCGCACGGTCCCCCCCGCCCCCACCTCCCCTCCTCTGCCTCTGCTCTGTCACCTCAAGAATGTTACATGAGCGGTCTCTCTGTGTGTGACCCGGGGGTGGGCCGGCACCCCCCGCTGCGTCCTCGGCGGTCCGTGGGGGCGCCGCCACCAGGCTGTCCTCCTGGCTGTGGCCCCGGAGGTGCACGCTGTTCACCACGCACAAGAGCAGCACGGCCGTGTCTCTGTGCAGACGCGGGACAGACGCCGGGGAGGGCACGGGGGGTGTTCTGTCCACTTCTAAGCCACATTCATTTTTTGGAGATTGAGTGTGAACTGCTGGGGACAAGCACACGTGCGGGTCCCCCTCACCCCAGCGGGCCCCCCAGCACCCACCACCCGTGTCTCAGAGGGGCTTCCCGAGGGCCGCAAGGGTCAGGGGTCAGGGCCGGGAGTGGGAGGGGCTTCTCTTGCTCCCCAGCACCCACTGGCACCCCAGGCAGCGGGTGGGACAGGGGGACGCCACAGCAACGGGGGAGGGGTGGGCTCAGCCTGGCTGGGGGCCCCGTGAGGTGGACTGGACGGTGGAGGGGACACTGGGCTGACGCAGTACTCAGCCTGGGAGCCCACGGAGGCTCCTAGACCCGTGGACGCCCAGTAGATGTCTCCAGAACAGGCAAGAGGCCTGGACTGGAAATCCCCGCTTCCCCAGGCCCGTCGCACAGTCCCCAATACGTGGGACCCAGAGGTGTGGGCCCTGGTGGCCACACTGCCAGCGACTCCTCCCTGGGGGGGGGGGGGTTGGGGGGGGGGGGGGCCGGAGGGGGTGTGAGAAGCCGAGGGGAGGGAGCAGCCCCTGCCCAGCCACCTGACCTCCCCGGGGTGCCACGGCCCGGAGCCCAAGGCCCCTCACCACGCTCCGTGGACACAGTGACATGGCATCCCAGCTTCTTCAGAGCAAACCCCCCAACCAGAACCACAGTCCGTGCCGCCCCGAGTGACGGGGCTCCGCTCCCTGCTCGTCCCTTTGCATCCAGACAACGTGTAGGCCGAGAATACGAAATAGCAATTTA